>JAHZNG010002607.1:0-17610 GCA_027744375.1 Orchesellides sinensis
ATATGGACATACATGCTCATACAGCAAAAATTATACTCATTCAACATCTCCATGCGCATTTCTCCATTTCAAAAAGATATTTTAGCTTTTAAGCTTCATCATGTTTGTTTCAAATGGACTATGTACTTCTGTATGAGTGCATACAATACTGTTTAAATGGAAACTTTTATGCTAGCGAAAATACCATTTTGAATTACGTTACCAATTTTAAAGCATTGATATATATACATAGGATGCATGAAACGGTATTTTAAATACAGATTGTATTCATGAACACATTTGCTTTGTAAATGAGCTACAGTTTTACTAGATGAAATGGCAGAAATTAGGAAAAATCAAGTAAATCCGTAATTTAAAAAAATGCAAGAGCTACTGATACTAAATAAATATGTTATACATAGTTGTGACAGATGCATATATATTTTTTCAGAATTGTATAAAATGCTACATGCACTATTACTTTCTGGAAGGCTGAAAGAACTCTGAGGGAGATCAAAAGGATTTTTGGCTTTGTCTAATACAGAACAGATTTGTTGAGCAGACAAAAGCTTACAGTAATAGTGTATATATACCTGTAACTATTTATACATACAAGTCAAGACTCCAAGATTGAGTTTTTCCTACTGAAAAGTGACTAGATACGTGCACAACACAATCCTGACGCAAATATATCAATGTTTTCTCCACTGAACTTTTCCTTTGGTAATTGTACGACACTCCTAAACATGCATACACTTTTATACTACATATTGAGTTTGGTTGATGTTTTTTTCTGAAAAATGGAGTGGTGAAACTCAAATAATATAATGTATGTATATGCATGCTGCATACTACATATTTGGGAATACAAAGAATAAACGAAGTGGGTGAGAGGAGTGGCAGAAGCAATAGAAAAAAGAAGAAGAGAAGAAAAGAGTTCACTCCATTCTATTCGATTTTTTATCGAAAAAGGAATTGATTTTGAAAGTCGAACCCCCTTTCTCTTTCTTTCCTTTTTCTCCGTCTATTCTGTTCTTTTACTTTACGTCTGATACACATACTGTCATTATGACGCTCATTCTATTTTTTCTATTTTTTTTCCTTTATAGGCTCACGACGACCACGACTCTGGGACAGAGTCTGACGACGAGAGCGGAGATCCAAACGACTTTTCCGGAGAACATAACGGTAAGCTTATTTCAATTTTCTACGTGATTTTCCTTTCTTTCTTTTTCCCAGTTTTAAAGAATAGAGGTATGCATATATGCGCTAGATAAGGCTGAAGGTTTTTTATTTTTCGTATGGCTCACATTCTACTGAAGTAGTGTTTGGAGAGTAACAAAACCTTTAAAAGGCTTTGGGAACAAGAGAATATTTTAGAAGGTTTGAAGATAATAATATTGAAGAAGGCGAAAAAATACTGACGAACTGTCTAACAGCATTTTTCTATCTTTCTCCTTTTAGCATTTATGCAGACGCATAGGTTGCCGGGATAGTACCGACATTGCTGTACATTCCAAGTGATTCTTGTGTTGCACTGGTTTTGTCTAATGTATGCACATGGTATAACGTAGAGTTTCGTGAGAGTTCCTGTTTACTGGTGTGCTTTCTCCAGAACCCTTCTTATTTTCTGGAGTGATGATTCTATAGCATACATTAAGGATCTATGTTCTTTTACAAGACTAGGATAAAGGAATTATCTCCAACACACTGTTAAAACTTAACAAGCCACACTATTTCTCCATGCTACTCCTCATGGCACACAGCATTACTACATGGCGTATATACGGTTGAAACACATTAAAACAAAAAAATGTAAAAGTACTTTCTTTTTACTCAAGAAGGGCTCTTTTCTTAACCATTAGTAGCACCACCATCACCGTCATAACTAGAAATAGCTTTGTAAAGTTGTTACTACACAGATAGACATAAGCTGAACATTTCATATACACAGATATGTATACAAATCTATAGTATTGTTTGCTATTGCTTCATTCTGACTGAGGACAAACCATAGTGCTGCTGCTGACTCAAACACCATATCCTTCAATTTCTCATAAGTGCAATCGTTCTACTTCTATATAACTTGAAGCGCAGTTCAGTCACTTTCACCGGGTTCTTTTATTTTCAAGCAGTGCACAGTTTTCAACCTTTCCAAAAGAGAGTTAGTTTGATTCTAGCCCAAAAAGAGAAGTAAAAATGTACAAGGCGAAAGCAAATATGCACGCTATGTAGTAAACCAACTTTTTTTTCTCAGCACTCAGGTTCTTCGTTATTTTTTTCCTTTGCAAGAATTCATATTTTTGCACACACACGTACATACATTTGATAGACTTGCATGTACACAAAGAGAAAAGACTATAATACAATACAGTTGCAGTCAAGTCCCCACTTTTACTGCACTGCACAACACTACTCCTTCCATACATTCCCAGTTTTTGTTCACATACAACTTTTTCTCAAATCATAAAGATGTAAAGGAAGAAAAAGGAAAAAAGCCCGTAGAACGAAATGAAAAAAAGAGAGTTAAAGGTCTCTCGTGGAACGTGTTTATATGTAGGAGTACGTATACGTGTAATGTATATTCATAAAAATTGTTTGGTGCATTTCACAGATAGCAATAGTAGCGTTGGGTCTTCTTTGTTGAAAGAAGTACGCGGTTATGTCTACGTTCATTGATCTGCTCATGTTGGGTATAGGAGACATCACCCATGTGCACTGACAGATAATATAAGCTCACATATACATACAAATACACTTATAAAAACTTCTATGGGTCCCTTTTTTGAATGGTGAAGAGAGTTTGATAAAAGAGAAGAAAATGGACATCGAAAAAATAGAAGACAAGAAAGCAGAGAACCTGAACAATCTACAACAGTTGCATACAAAAACTTGTCAACTCTTTTCTTTACTAACTCCCATTCCATTTTTTCTACTTGTATATATATTCACGTATCTTATCTTCATCTTTTCTGCGTAGCTTTTTACGGAAAAAGCAATGATGATTGCATGGCACTGCAGTACTTATGTTATAAGATGAAAGATATTTATGCAGCGACAAGCTCTCGGAGGAGAAACGAGGAAATCTGTCAGGCTTTCTGAACAAGAAGAGAAGAAAGAATATGCTTTTGTGCTGTAATGGTAAATGCGTCGTAAAAGTTGGAGATAGGAAAAAAGGATGAGATGACTGCTTGGAATTCAGGCTGAAGTTATTTTATTTAGACTACCTGGAAAGAATGTTCAATCCTTTAAAAAATGCATTCCTCCTTCCTTCCTTTCAATCAAGCTCTACATGTCGTCGCTGACTGAGTGTGAGTGGAGAAGCATCTCTAGGTATATGTTTTCGTTTTTTGGTGAATTGCTTGTGTACAGAAGAAAGAAAGGGAAAGCATTTTAAGGAAACTGAATTTTTCAAATGGTGACGACAGATATCATTTAAGCTTATGAAGTTTACTTTTCCTCGTATAGTATTTTAACGTAATCACTAGACAGTTTTGACTTTGACAATCGAGTTTGAACTTGTAGGTGGCTCTCATACACTCGACATTCTTGGGATAATCTAATTTGTTGCATAATGCAAAGGAATAAGCCCGCTGAGGGCAAAGGTTATTGTTGAATCTCGGTAATGCGCTCAACTTTTCTTGATTTTTTAGAGAGGCGTGACAGTTTTGTTGGAAGGATTTCATAAGAGATTGTTAAAGAACTTGTGCAAACTCCCTAAAAAGAAAGATTTAACATTAAAACGTTTAAGTTTAAACAGTTTTCGGATACATAATCCATTAGAATTTCCTGGAAACTATTAAAAGAGCAAGTAAACTGGAATCTACTAGTATTTGTATTTGTGTACGAGAAAATAAAGTAAATACGGAAACTAACTAGATTTATTGATGAAAAATAAGCATAGCAAAAAATATCTGTAAAATTTTGAGAAGAAGAGCATGTCAGTCCATTTACTCTCTCAGTTATCAAGCAAATCCTGATGTAAGAATCTAATTACTGTTACTCAATTGACTGTTTAATGAAAAAATGATTACAGCCGATAATAACGGTAATAATGAAATATACTTTCTCAATTTGAGACAATTCAGTTAACAAATGCTGTGAAAGGTGTAATGCCTAAAGTCTGATATCGCCCAGTACATAATTCAGTATTCGCAATTTGCTGTTTGATAGACACACTAAGCAAATATTCGTACTGAATATTATTGTCATGAGCAAAAATAAAGAACCAATGAATAACGACATAACATACCTCATATTTTCTACACCTACTCACAAACGATTACGTTATGTAAGCTAGTATAGGAAAATATCCGATACACATACATAATATAACTTGTATAAATACATTACAAGCATGCTTTGAAAGGTATGTATAGGTTTTATTTTTATAGTGTTTTAGTCTGTATTATTAACTCCAAAAAGTTCAGTTCAAGACGATTGATATTTTATTCAGTAAGAAAATAGTCCACATAATTACATGATAACCTGTAGTCATTTAAAAGGTTAATACTTAATTCAAAGCAGTTAACTTGGTACAGAAATTCACGTTTGAAGAATATCCGTTTTTCAAGCTGCTCATATATATTGATTGTAAAAAACGAACCTTGCTGCTTCGAAAGCCAAACGTCCATAAAAAATAAAACATTGCAGTGAAGTTTTTTTGATGCGAGTGATTCCTACCAATTTTACAATTTTTATTACTTATTTAAGTCCACAAACAATTTTCATTCATTCTAAATTTGCTTGATTGCCAGCTTTTCAAAAGTCTGGAATGTTTTTGAAACATTACGCCTTTAAACATGCGAATAAGGTTAAAATTGGCGGACACACGCAAAAAAAGAATACGGAAGTGGTGCAGCATATAACATTTTTAGCTGATGTTTTATATGCGGTTATGCATTTAACATGCAGAAATGAAACTTGAAAATGTACATTACATACGTTTAAAAAATGGCATATGGCAGTTAATGCAAAAAGGAAACTTCAATCTAACATTGATGAGCGAGGTTTTAGTTTTTAAACATCATCGATGATGGAAGCTAGACAGGTATCATGCAGCGCTTCTTTCAAGGCGAATGTCAGGCTACTTGGTAAACAACTAAACCCATAATATTAATTAAATAATATTTTTCCCCTTTGGTCTTTCATCCACAACATGGTCATGTAATATGCAAATGCAGACACAGCCATCATAATCATCAGGCATTTTCGTGACATGGGATCTCTGCTACAATTTAAGTTTCAAAGGATTTTTTTTCAAAACCAAAATTCATCCTCTCATATTTCATATTTTGAAGTGTAATATTATAGCTTCATATACTCATTTGCGAATCCATTATATGCACGTTATTCCCCATTATTGTTTTCCTATGTCTGCATTACATTTGATGATTTAAGAAAGATAAGATGAACACACGGCTTCACAATGGTTGGCCTGTGTACAAATATGGAAGTGGCCATTTACCAAGCAGGGGATCTAAGCGATTACATGGTCCAAAATGTTCATAACACTGTCAGTATTCTTCCAGTTTTGGTGTTTGCTTAGACAGCCTGGTAGCCGGAGAGATGTATCGTATTGTGTATCTAATATGCATCTTTTTTTTCTTCTGAAAATCTCACTGACTTGACTGTTGACTATGCCGTAATGTATGAACTCACATATTAGTACATTTATGAATACTGTACTAACGATACGATTATGGCAAGGATGAAGACGGGTATCATGTTGTTTATCATCGTGACACGTAATATAGAGTAGATAGATATGGTATTCATGATGCATGTGCAGGTCGTTTATTATAGACTGCTCTTTATTATGAACACAAGGAAAATCTATAATATCCATTTAAGTGCAACCGCATGAATTACAACTTCCACTGACTCATGGTATGTTCGCTAATACTGTATTGTATTAAAGCAAAAATTTTAAATAAAAAAAATTCAATACATTAAGTAACTTCTGAACATGACGTTTTGATATTAAAATAGAAAAGACAAAGTTGTCTTACGTAACCTTTAGCGTTTAGGCGTGTAAATAAAAGCGTACTATAAATCCATTTGAAGTGAAGATACCTACGTAAATACCTATTCAGACGTAATGTATGCATTAAATATGCAAACTGTAATTTTCCAGTCACACACAGTATCATCCCACATCTGATCAATACGCATTACAACCCAGTCCTTCTTGCCTTTCTCAAAGTTGAGGTTACACGGTGTAGTCACCAGCAGAGCCTGAAACAGTAATGGCTGTGATTATACAGTAAACATTATACGAAAATTCTTTCCACCTTCAAGAATTAAAAGGAAAATTAAGAATGACTTCTTGCTCCCCACCTTCCATACTAGCATTTTCAGTGTCCGCCTGCCTGCCCCACCGTCGGTCTCCAGTTCTCTTATGGTAATACGGGAAATTCATGTTTAAGCTACGTGTGTCTTATGATGTATTCCAGTAAGCTTCCAGTTGTATACATTACCTTATAGAGTATGTATCTATCTATCTATATCCGCAGCTCTTTCTTTATACTGAATATAAAGTTAATGCACGATTCTTAAAACTGTGAATCAAAGGCTTATAAAGGAGAAAAAGTATTTAGAAATGAGTTTACCTAACATATCACAGCGTATTATCCGTCCTCATGGTTCAACCAACGCTTCCCGTGAAGTTCCACATCTCTATTTTACTTCCAGTGAGGCAAACACAGATATAAATTCTTTACCTTACTTTATACTACACTACAACATTGCATACTACATTTTCTTCGTTCATGAGTGTATGGGCTGTTCCATTCATGGGCTACATGCATTCATGCCATACTATATTTCCTTACTTTCTTTACTAGTTCGTGCCATGAATGTATGTTTTACTCTTTCATCCTTTCTTGGCTTGACGGCTTTGCTGTAGCACACAGAGTACTATGCATGGGTCTTCGCTTCACTTCAAATTATGGTTTATACTAGCTCGGAGCATCAAAATATCATAGGAGAATGTAAATACATTTTTACGTTTATTTCTGATATGATGCTGCTGGAGAAGTTGGAGTGTTAGATATAGCTGTGGTAGTGGTATATGTGTGGAGCCGGCATTGATGCGTCTGCATAATATAGATAATCGTTACCAAGATCTGCATACTATGTAATACGTGAATAATAATGCCACTACTACTTCTACTACACATACTGCTGTCATGAGCTCTGCTGCTGTCCTTCCATTCCTTCGTAATAATGTCGGCGTGACTGCTAGCAAAAGCAAGTAAGCACAAAATCCCTAGGAAAACTCCAGACCACGATTACATTTTATAATGTAAACTTGCTCGCCCTTCCTCTCTCTCTCTAAAATTTCTCATTCTTATTCGTAGTGGCTCGTTCGTCGTGATATGCTGTGATGGGTAACCCAGTTTGAAAGATGCATCCGTTTATCAATTCAATTCCACTACCAGCAGAGCAGCACCACTTTCCCATTGTTTTGTTCTTTCTTTATGAGCATCAAAGCAAAAGCAGCCGGGGACCACTCACTCACTCAAACGGATTTCAAGCTAACAAAAAAATAAGCTAGGCTCCAGCAGCATCAGTACAATAACTGTGAAGTGAATGAAGCTCGGCAAGCAATAATATATGTATAACGAAAGGAATTTTCAGAGCTCTCTGAGCAGCAGGAGCTATTGCATATATTCATATATGGTTGATAGTAGGTAGACTGTAAAAAACAAGCATTCCCATCTTTTCTTCAACTTTTTCATAAATACGTGCAAACGTATATATAGATACTAACATGTTTATATTTATATATTTTATTATTCCTTTTCATCCGTACGTATGTCGCATTATACCAACTATTATTATGTATGTATTTATCAGAATAGTGAAATAAAGCAAGACAAGCAAACAAAAGGCAGGCAAGTGGAATTTTAAATTATCATTCACATCCACTCTCTCATCCATCCATCCAGGGCATCGCACACACAATAAGATATTCCCATCGGTTTTCTTTCTTTCAATAACTTGCCTGCTAAACTTTACTTTGTAGTTTAAATAAGAAAGATAATATTGAAGAAGGGAAGTAGGAAACTTGTCTACATCGTTTTCTTCCACTTTTATTTTATCTTGTGGCAAACGGATTGCTGTGGTATACATACACATTTACTCCAAAAACACGCTCAACCTCACAGTCATCGGCTGATCGATTTTGTTTCCCAAGATTTCCTTCTGAAGACAATGGATTAAGTTTGCTATGAAATTACTGAGAATGCAGCAGACAAACTATACCTATGTACATACATATGTTAAATTACATGAAGCAAATAAAACCATATATTACCACAAATCATAGATGTCTGAAGTACATTTCTTTGATTTTTACTGCTTCCATACATTCCTTGGATTTGTTGAGGATGAATGTGATAAGTCATAATAGTCTTTATAATTAAGTATAATGGCAAGGGTATTTTTCTGATGTCCTTTATATCCTAGTATAATCATTGTAATAAGCGGACAGAATGTTAGCAATGGTACTGGTTTACCATATGATGCCATAGCATTGTACACGACTATGCATGCTTCCATCATAACATCAAGAAAAAACATAAGACTGTGTTCAGCTGGATAATGTGGAAACAGAATGGAATAATGAAGGCCAAGTAGTTTTTATTATTGCATGATGATACATAAGGGTTTGATGTTTCATCCAAAAAGCAGCCGGCTTCTCGGCAACAGTAAATATTCCTTGGCTAGTATTAAAAAATGTTGTACTGCATCCTACACCATCCATTACCCACCTACTTACCTACCACTACCATCAGTACATTGGTACGGAGCTTTATAGTAATAAAAATAATGAATACTTGTACATCTTCTTGTGAGAGTGAATAAAAAAATCCGTATCCATCGGGAATGGAATTTTCCCTTAGGTAATCACACTCTTACAACGCAACAGTGGCCATACCACAAGGTTTCGATGAATGTTTCAACTCACCGTTCCACTATGCCATTCTCTCTCTTCACTCGTCATTCATCCGTCTAACTTTGGTGTTCAGGATGTGCCTAGTATGCAATGATAATAATGTACGTTCAAGCTACACCGGGCTGTAAAGATTATCCGACCAAATTTATAACAATGTGGTATAAAAACCTGAGAATCAAGGGTTATATAAAATCCTTATTCGCTTCTAGTTTGACTACATTTCTTATATCAGAGTAGTAAAAATTGTTTAGCTTAAGCTCTCTAACGCTAACCTCCATTACATCAACCTTACTCTTCTTACCTTTGAGCTATACCTGATGATGAGATGTTAAAAGTGCCAAAAGGGGTTTCATCATCACTGCAGCTAACGAGGACAATGGTTTTATAATGTTCATACAAGATTCTATGATGATAGGTTTCAGCTAGTATGATTTCGGTTCCTGACTTCTAAGTTGGAATTAGCTGTATGTACTAGCTGGAGCGGCTCAAGTAATAAATATAAGGTTTACATATATGGAATGCGTGGATATGGCAAAATATATCTGAATGAGTTTTATTTTTTGGATAGGCTGAATGAATCTTATAGGTACATGGTCTGATAGGTGTGGGATATGTGTGCGCGTACGTCATTGATTCAGAATGATTTTTAAAAACAGAAACATTTTGAAATGTATTTTCGTCATACAAATTCAGGAGAACGAAGGAAAATGGCAGCGTACGTTAATTATGTGCATATATGTATGTATTTCTAATTTATTGGTTTTCCTAATCAGGGAATATGTAACTATGAATAATTTGAAACTTGTATTATTTCCATATGCAAAATAGTTTGACATAACTTTCCAAGTTAAAAATTAAATGATAACTTAGAATGCCAGAGTCCAAACCGTTGCTAAAACTCACATAATAATCTAAAGTTTAAGAGTCGTTTCTCCGTCTTTCTTCGTCCTTCCTTATGTTACCACATTTGCTATTCTATCGATCCACCAGTAAAGTCTTTTAAAAGGATTGGAGTATGTATTCGTACATTTATATAAAGTGTGTGTGGCATGGCATGTGCACGGTGTGTCAAACCGAGTAATACAATGTTATCTGTGGAAGCGCGCAAGTGGTATTTTGGATATGAAAATGATTATGCATACGAAGAAGAGGAGGCAGAAAAGGCGAACGATGAACAAAAGCGATGAGAATCCGTGATAGTAAAAGGCTATATTAAATGTATGTTGGTGTTGGTATGAAAGTAATACTCTTGCTCTCATTTATATACCTATACAGTTGGTGGTGGTTTATAAACTGCATGAAATTCTGTCGGATTACATTGCTTTTAGTGATGATGATGATGATGATGATGCTGATGGCAGCAGGAGCAAGAGAGGAGTAGTAGTAGTCAGAAGTCAGGAGCGAGAAAAAGAGAGCCCATTTTCAAGGCAAATGATGCATGAATGGTAAAACTCAGGGTGTAAGCCATCAACTTTTTTAATTAAAAAAGACATGTCCCTGAGTCTTGAAATGCCGGTTTTATTCAACACCACCACCATTGCTACAACTACCACCACACTACCGCACATATTTCCACTATTATTGCAACAAACTAAAAACTCACACTCTTTATGTACACCATTCACATTTTTTGGTAAAAGGTCCATAGTAGAAACGTACATAAGTTATGTATAGAAGCAATCGCGAGGAACAGGAACAGTAAAGGCATGATGATGATGATATGATGACGCTGATGCAAAGTGAAAAAGCTGCATAATATTGTAGACGTCGGCTTGAAAGAAAAAGAAAAGAGATGGATGGATGATGTGATGAGCGCGAGCTCAAGAGACTACACCATTTTAGCGTAGGCTTGCAAAAAGCCCTAAGAAAGCATTTTTCGCTGACAAGGAATGGTAGGGCTTAGTGGAAGTAATGAAATAACGCTGTACAATCCTTTTTACTACGTTATTCGCTTCATCCAACGCAGCTCCAACAGTAAAAAACTCAAAGGAACAGCTATTTCATTGAATACATATGTTTTATCACCGCTACCGAGTTAAATAGCTATATTTTTTGTAGTTTGTGGAAGGCTGGGACAGGAAGAGTTCTTTTTTAAGTGGAAACGGGTTAGCAAAAATACGGCAACTTTTACTTGGCATATTCATAACAAATACACGCTCACTTTACAATCGAAACTTATTTTGATGCTTTATATAAAATGCGCCTAGCAGAAAGATGCTTTGCATAAATGGTTTTAAAATGGACTGGGAATTATGACGTTAATTACAATTACATGCTGAAGTAAACAAAACTGTATATTTTCTCACATTTCCAACATTCCAGCTTCCACACCTTAAATTACACATCGTGAATATAATGATTATGTTTATGTATAAGAAAAAGTTTGCTAACCGTAACTAAAACATACTACAGGTAGGATTAATTACATTTATTCTTGAGACCAGTTTCAAGCAGGCGTGGCCAACACATCATTGTGCTGTGATGCGGTTATTACATCACTGAATTGTTCTTTAAGAAAATATCTTAGGTTTCGGGTAATATGCTATGTACTACTAATTACCCACACTCCATTGCTTCTACTGGTATTTATATATTTTTAATACAAAAACAACCGTGCATAATCTGCATCCCAAAAGAGTAGCTGGTTAAATTAAGTTTTATAGTATTGTTTCTCTGGCTTATCCATATCTCAACATGTAAATCGTAAATGATGTATACATAAAACAGCACGTTATGAATTTTGCCAATTCCCAAAATAAAAATACATATTCGGCCGTGCGTATTGTATATGTATAAATATACATGCTTACCTATTAGCAATTGTGACGATTGAGACAAGAAGTTGTAACAATAAAGAAGTCTTCTTCTTTAGGAAGAAAAAATGAGAAGATATGTACATATTTTTCTGCTATTTTACGCAACAGAATTTATGCACAGGGGATTAAACTCTATCCCACATGGACACCAAGAGTTTAGATGTGAAGTAAAAAAATACGTAATAAATGAAAAAAGTTATTTATAGGTGGTTGTACCACTATCAACAATTATGCTTGCACTGATACTGCAGTCAAACTAAACCAGTAACCTTTTCTGCTTGTAGCTATAAAAAGTTTTGCTATAATATAACTATTCAAACAGGTCAGGAATTGCAGATAGGAGTTTCATCGATGGCATGCGATTAAAAGTAAGCAAGCAAATTTTTTAATTCACTGAATGGAATAGTAAAGAATCGCAGGGCCATAAGAAAGTAGAAATTATGATGTGCCTACTACAATAAAGTTGTATCGACGGACATGCACACAGGTAGGGGTGTTTTTACTGAAACGATAAATACAGCAGAAGCACTCGTTAAACATGTGTTCCGCAACGAAGAGATTGAAAACCTACTAAAATCCAGAAATTTGCATGCATCTTGCATACAAATATAATTATGTCCATTTCTAGATTTTGCATTTTTCTTTCATATATTTTCAGTTGCATTGGATTGTCTGCATTTTAAGCTATTCCATTTATTAAGTTATAAAAAGCATAGTATGCATTAAACAGGCAGCAAATCCAAGCCATTTTTTGGATACTTTAAAACATGATGATTTTAAAGTTTGTAGACCTTTTATACTGTGGTTCCCTAAACGTAAAAGTAATTCATTGCAACTACATATTAGGTTTCGTGATAAAAAGTCTGGATTGCTCGTCTCCGTCTTGCGTGTTCACCTAAACTAGCAACCTATTACTTTACTCCCCTCAACTTTGACTTCAGCACTATCATCAAACCATCATTTAGTTCGACAGCTACCGACGGATAACAAGCAAAGCAGTAGCAGAGAAAGATGTGTTGTTATTTGATAATTTTAATGGTACCAACCTTCATGATCATCATCTTCGAAAAGCGTACTACGACAATAGTAAGACCAAGACGTGATGTGGAGTTTCATATATTATGTTGTTTATTAATGGCAGCTCTGATATTACGATCCATTTTTAAAAGTTTGAGACAGCTACTAGATTAGAATTCAGAATACGGTTGGTATTCTAAGCTAACTTGTTCGGTAAAAAACCATAGGCAAAATGTACAAGTTTTTTTCATAAACTCTGAATAAGTATATTGGTCAGATCAAAGTATCTTACAAACGTACAAGTTTATGTTCCCAATGCATATGTACTTTTTTAAATGCAATTCATGTCAAAGACAAAAGATGACTTAATAACCCTGGGTGTCTGCTGATACTCTTAGGTATTTAATAATTTTTCTTTTACTGTGACTTTTATGGTAAGCTGTTGGAATAAGATTTCATTCGTTGTGAGGGATTAGTGCACTGATAAAATATGAGCAAAGGTGATTTAATGTCTTGGGCTCTTTCATTTATACAATTTGTGATTGGTGGTATATTAAAATTTAGCTTAGCTTCATCATGCTGTACAATCATCCATAGTAGAAATTGCCGTTTGATGATAAATGATAAAAATAAGCATTCGCTCTGTGAGTCAGGGTGTAGTTAGTATTATTTTAGTGAATGCGAGTAAGTGAATAAAAAAGCATGATAGCAATGGAGCATGAAAGAAGCGAATGCTACAATACAGTTTTATAGCTAAACAGTAGGCAAACGTAGAAGCAAAGGAAGATTCATGCATAACTTCTTAATGGAAATAATAGAATTAAGTTTAGAACCCATTGAATTGAAGCCTAAGTAGCAAGAGCTTACACACAGAGCACATCACTAGAGCCTCTCGGTCACATGCCATTCGAGCCAACTCATTCGTATTTTTTCCTCTCTCTCTAAAGTGAAGGTCACGAATTATCCATTTATTCAAGCCCCCTTGGCTGAACTGATGTTAAATATGTGATGTGAGTGAGCTGTAGTGAATGCTCGGTTAGTATTATTTTATTATTATTACTATTCTGTTTTAGCAGAAGTAAAGTACGTAAGCGTACATAACAGCTTGCATGCATAACTCATGTGTAGTAGTAGCTAGCGAGCTGCTCTGAATAATTACTATACTTTTGGAGAACTACTTCGACTTTTTGTAGTAAGCACCCGTGTATACGGTTGTCAAATAAGCTGGAGTTGGTATTGCAGATATTTTCCTTTAAACAGGCTGTGATAGTTTTCATATGCGAATTTGGTACAATCTGGTGCTCCAAAACAATTCACTAGAACATTACTATTGCAAGTTTGTGCATGAAGAGCAGCAGCTCAAAAAACACACATGTACCCAGTACCCGTTCCCAGAATTAAGGTTACGAGTTACGAAACTATAAAAAATAAATGTCTGAAGTTTTAAGACTTGCATCGATTTTGTGTATAGGGTGCATAAACTACCTATTCTCAAAAAGCGTTCTTACTAACAAGGGTGGCTTAGCATCAAATGACTCTTAATTTTGCATTGATCTGTTTAAGTTATGAGCCAATATGACGCACAAAAATACAGTTTCAAATTCGCCCGATTTCCGTCTTGCTCTTGGGCGTTTACTTTTAAAGTTGTAAATCGAAGCATCTCTAAACCAAAGCTGTATTTTGTTCTGCAGCGCCTTACGTGATGAGGTCTGTAGACCCGTTGACGAGTACTGCAAAAAGAAAGCCCAGTTTATGCATTCATCTCATGCAACTAGGAGGAATGAGTCAGGATATCTTATATGATTTGTGATGTATGATATGATAGTGCATGGAATACGAAAGGAATTACTATTAGATCTTTAATTTTATGTTGTAGATCCTTTTGTATCATATATTCAATACAAACATATTGTGTGGAGTTAGGATTATATAGTATTTACAAAGGCATTGTGCTCTCTCCTTACGAGCACATTGCCAGTCAGTTGATTTCATGGCAGCACTCACTTCATATCAGTAATAATCGTTTGTCCTTTGTTGGACTAAAGTGTCAAGAGATAGTGGCCATTTTGTTACATTATGCTTGTCACGTGATTTTGACAAGACAAAAAATTGGTTTCTTATTATCATAAATAACATAGCAGTTTTAGTGAGGACATCGAAACAAACTAGCTGCACACTGCTCTACATCATAAAAGCTTTAACAATCTTCTTTACTGACTTGACTGCCCAGTTCTCTCTCTCAGTTTGAATAGAGGCTTACGTAAAAAACTAGCAGTCGCATACATACATACCTACACATTGTAGATTCTTCCATTGCATTCCATTTCTTGTACACCAGGATCAACTTGATATTTTTTCATCAAAAGAAATTGTATAGCGTCATTTTGGCCACGGTATAAAATACAATGGTCACTACGTATATATGTTCGACAGCAGCGGTATTAATTTGACTGTTGTTGATGAAGACGATGATGCGTGTAGAATGAAACTTGTAAGTAGTGAGGTATATACAGTAATACAATGAAACATATCTTCTTTTTAAATTCCAAATGCATGAAACCATAATAACCTAACTTGAAGCTATTTTATTTCTCTTACAATGGCAGTACATGAAGGTGTAACCAATTTTCAAAATGCCTGTCTGGATGATTAGTCAATGCAAAAGTAGCAGATTCAAATTCACTATGGTCATCAAAAGAGATTTTCAACGAAGTCTAAAAATACGATGATATAGTTGAATTCAATTGATGCTTCTGTCGACTTGTACTTCCATTGTATTGAATAGTTTTCTTCTGGCTGCATCATTCCATTCCATTTTTTTTGCTTTAAAATTCTTATAGACATAGATCCTGTAAGAAACTATGTAATGTGTGTATAATATGCGGTACAGTACTAGTAGATTAAGAATAGGGAAAATTTTTGTGTGAATGAAAAGACTGGTCATTAGCGATCAATTTAAAAGATAATTGCACAGACTTCCTCTGCCTGTTCCTTCTAGCGTCATCATCATCAAAGCACCGTCATCGTCCTTACAGCATATCCAAATGGCAATGCAACGGTAGCCAAATTTCTCAGCAGTGAAGTTTTGATATGACAATAGACTAAATAAGCTGGAGAAACATGTAGATTAAGCAAAAGAAAGATTGTATTAAATCATATACATAATATATGTATCTATATTATAATACGAACCATGAGTGTATAACTATCCGACTTTCTATATTTGAATTTTATTTCTTTTTATTTATATATGTAGTTTAGCGAGTATCCACCTTTATACATGGTAAGTTGAATTAGATATTTTGAATGAAGCTAAAGAATATTTACATCGTATACGCGTATACATTTATACTAGACATCATCAAGATCATGATCAGCGATTACCCCTAGTACTTCTAGTGGCTGAACTGATGTCACTTCAGAAAACTCATCTTGGACATCAAATAGTCATTTCTAGATACAGATGATATATATACATATTTACTCATTATATAGAGGTCTAGCTATGCGTATATTTCAATGCTTGGAGGAAACGTTAAAACAAACTGTAGACGTTAAAAGTAGAGCAAACTTTAAGTCAGTCTGAAAAGAATGGAAGACGTACTTATCCACGTACTCTCAAACTTCTAAAAAAACTTCTTTAGTAGAGAAGTCTTCCCAAGAATGAAGAAAGAAAAGTAAAACTGACTAAATAATGATGATTGCTTGCTAGCTTCTTTATAAAAACTAAGTAATGAAGCCGAATTCAAGTTGGACTTCTGGCTTCTACTGGCAAGTATTACAAAATTTATCCGGATAGACTTAAAAAGTCCATCTGCAGAAAAGCTTATAGTAAAATTGTACTTTATTTGTTGTTACACCAGAAGCACAATTTCTCTTGACGAGAAGGTGGCAACGGTGGATCGGTTGTCTACATCCAAAATTAATATTCGTACGCGATAAATGCATATCTTCATGAAACTCACAGTCACAAGTTTTCCATTTTTTTTATAATCTTCGACATAAGGGTGGAATAAGTAAAATGTATTTCAGATCATATATGGAAGTGGTTTAATCGGTTTAATATATCGTATATAGGCAAGAAATCCCTTTACCTGCCAGCCTGCCTCTCGTATCTCTAAGGCATCTTCCAATTACATTAAATAAGCACAGGTATACGATAAAAGTTTTGTTCACTTCTCTGACTACCTGCTTACTATCTAGGGATAATGAAAGGAATTGGTTGGATTTAGCATTGCCTAACGTGAATCTGATTCTTTTCATGATTTGGCTCTGAACGATTTTGGGGTGTGTAGGAATAGTTATCAGAAAAAGGAAGGTTGAAAATGTGTAACAGATTGCTACCTAGGCTTTATTTGTATGCAAGATTACAGATTGGATTGGTATACATGACTGTGAACAGATTGGTAAAAATTACGATTCCAATGAATGGGAAGGAAAGTAATAATCTATTTTTTGGAACTGATTGGTTTCGAGTTTTAAAAAACTTCTGGAATTTTACGTGCTTGTAAAATATTACTTCATGGAATAAACAATAGTTTATTAGTTTAAAAGTATTTATTTATATGCTACTACCAAGATAGGCTTAGAATGTAAGAATTTGACCAACAACTTTGAATGAAAACGAAATGGCGTAATGGCCAGAAAATAATCGAGCATGAGATTAAAGAAATAAACTTGGTCGATGGAGTAGGAGCAGAGCCAGATGGTGCAAGCGAAAATCGAAACTTGGATTTACTATCCCCAACATTATTTTTATCCGTCCAGTAATTACTTACTTTCAATGTACGAAAATCTTGAGCAAACATGTGCTTTAAATCTTGTAGAAAGCAGAAG
>JAHZNG010002608.1:0-11067 GCA_027744375.1 Orchesellides sinensis
AGATGGTTTCTATCAATGGAGCAAGTTTTAGAACGCGACTGACGATTATATTATAATTAATTATAGATTATATGGATATACGTATGTTCTAATTAAAATGTTTACTGTCATGTCACACACAAGTTATTCATGTATATTGCAAATAAATGCTGTTTGTCTTACAACTCCCTTTTGCCTTTACTTAGGTTCAATACTTAACTCTTAAGCATATATGTATCATATGGAAATAAAAACCATGAATCCTATTCAATACCACTTCAACTTGTATTATTTTTAGTATTACGAAGCTCGCTTGTTTTATCTAAGTTTTAGTGTATAGATAATCTTTGACATATTTATAGTTATTAGCAAACACAACACACGAGTTTCCAAAAAGATTGTACAACGCGAGTATGCACTTTTATAATTCTAACAAAGGAGTTATCCAAATTCATGATACCCAAAAGGTATCTGCATCTGCTTCATTGATAATACTATAACAAAAAAGCCAATTCACTTTGCCATAAGATAAGAAAAAGTGGCACACGCAAACTTTAGACCTAGAAGCAACTTGCGTTCAATTGTACTTTTCCTTTATTTCTTGGATGGCTTCCTTTGAACTTCTAGACCTCGTTTTGGGTTACATCAGACATCACAAAACCGGATTTCATTGTCAACTTTAGAAGATGCACAGATTTTGCCCAAAGCAGAAATGTGTTGCATTGCATAATATTCCGGTTTGTTACATATTACATTTTATCGAAACTTGCATAAGCCTGATAAATGCTAAACCTTGTGAATTCTTTCGGAGCCGTCATTATAAACATTTTTGTCTTTGAAGTAATTTTGTTGTAAAATGTTATAAACGTCTCTCCTCTCTCGTAAAGCTTAATTGGTATCGAAACGATTTCCAGTCTGTTTCATGTCTGCAATAATTAACTTTAAAAATCTGTTTAATGAATACCTACTTACCAATAATGTAATTCTCCTGCACTATAATAATTATGACGGAAAAGTGGTCCTACTTCTTTCGCTCTGTCAAATTGATCTAGCTTTCGCATCCGCACACAATTTCATCCTAATCGTATTATACAAGACATAAACTCTTTCGAAAAATTTAAAATAGATCAATTGTAAAAGCTGTTGTATTGTAGTCTAACCTCAGTCAAGCATTTTTGTACGTACATTTGCCCTTGCGTGTGTTACATGTTTGAATTCATTACGAGATAAAGTTTAACTTTTTATTAAGTTGGCAGTATTATCATTTATCATTCATCTATAAATCCAGAAAAAATATATAAGCCGAATCCGAGAACTATAGTCAGCATCACTTATACAGTCTTACATGTATTACATAATAAAAATTTGGCCCATTATATATAGAAAGTGTCTTATTTCATTCCTTGTACACGTGCTTTCATGAAAAACCAGGAATTTGTATGATAAAAAAGCATGCAAAATCATTTGAGATGTATTCACACAGACGCAGGTTAATTTCTTTCGTAAGAAATTGAAATGTGACCTCAGACGCAGCTGACCACAAAAGTTGTCTCGCCGGAGATTTCACTTCATGCGTGTTACGTCCCATTATTTTCAAAGAATCAGTCAACCTTTACATAATGGAATTTAATACCAAATCTACTTGACATATGATTTTGTGATGAAGGAGTGGTTACTTTTTGTTGGTTTGGTTTAGAAAATCTTCGTTGCCTTCGACATTCAACTGGCGTCGTGCGTAGTTGGTGTGCGTAATCCAGGTAGACTCGCATGCATGGAATGAGTACACAAGTTTGTCTCTATGATTTATCAAGAGTAAAGAATCTTGTATTTTTTTGCTCACATATAAAAATATTTTTTAAATCGACCCTATATGCCAATTAGTTTATCCTAAAAGGATTATGTACCAGTGTACCATGTGGTTGCCTTATTTGTTCATTGGAATGTTTGAAAATCTTGATATTGACCAAGACCAGGTGACACTAAAGCAAAAGCTGATCATGACAAAGAAGGACATGTTATGTAGCTCTAGAAAAGCTGCTAATCATTGTGTTGCGAAATACTTCATATGTCCACGAAGGTATATATTTAAGATAATTAAGTAGTTGCGATTCTACATAAAACTGATGTTGACCCAAATGTAATGAAACCGCTTTCATTCTGCAGAGCTGACAGAACATTTTTCGAATTCGTAGTGTTTAGTAATATGAATTTTAAAAAGAATCTATTTCCATTTACTACCAGTGTAGTTGGCTGAAAGTTCTATTCAAATTCTGACGAGTCTATATCCAATATTATGCTACCATATATCTAGTTTTTCTGAACCTAATTATAGGATTAATCAGTAATTAGAATTACGTTAAACGAGAATTCTTGGGAACGTATGCTAACGTATGTCTAGTTCTTATGAACCTAATTATAAGATTAATCAGTAATTAGAATTACGTGAAGTAAGAATTCTAGAAACGTAAAGTTACGTACATTTACTTCGACCTTTGTTTGACCAGCATCATTATGTTCCCTTCTTAATGTACAACTGAATTGATTTAATGTACAATGCATTCGTTAATTTTTATGTTCCAATTGGCATTTTTATAGAAACTAATATTGCAACCACAAACAGACAAGCTCCATGCATCTACATCGTGCAAGTGTAAAACCTCTTATGGCAAAAACCCCAATTTTATTGGACAACTAAAAAGATGCATCTAGACTATCGAGTTGCACTCGGGCTCATAGGTAATTCAAGATTGATTTATGCTTCAACTACACTATTGAACTATACTCATAATGTTATGTAAATATTAAGCAACTTTAAAAATCCTGTAATGGTACAGGTATAGCCTATAAAGTCCATTGCCATGAGGGTCTCGACCGAGGTTAAATGATGTAACTCCAGAAAGGATAACGTCAACCTTTATTTCATATTTCTGGTTTCATGCTTTCTTCTAAGTGAATATATTCATAGGTGGTTAAACTGATCCCTTAACAGTCTAATGCACACTTTTAAGTTAAGGTTACACCACAAATACAAGTATTCAAACACGTAATAATATCTCATGGCAGATCAAATTTCTGCGGTCTGTACATTCGCATCGAAACAAGATAAAGCAAGTTTCGGAATCAATCACCATTAAAAGTATATGTTAACTATATGTAATTCATGTGCTATAAAGAAAAGTAGTGTTAGCACTACTACCAGGATTTGAGACAGAGTGGTCCAATGGATAGCAAAAATCAGTTTAATCCTTTATAAGTTGCAAATGCAGTACGCTAGTGCTAAACGACTTACGAGAGTCAAGAGAGATCCCTCCCCCGGACGTAACATTTTTTAAGGAGGTGGCACATATCAGATCTCTGTGTATAAGAAACCTATCATCGATATATAAATGAACATATACATAACACCACAACGCGTTTCATACCATGTAGTTTCTTCGTTCTGGATAAAATGCCAGATGAAACTTGTAGCCCTTATTGTACTTCTCATTCCACTTGGTTAAAAGTGTATCTTTATGTCCTCGACTTGATTCACGTTCTCAGACACATCACGCATGATGATAATGCTTCCCAAGTATAAGAGGCTTTTACTGTAGTCGAGTGGCTTTCTGCATTTAAAGCATGTCTTCCAACTGCACTTGCTCCTCCGTCCTCAGTCGAACCTTTGTTCCCGACCTGAAATCACTTTCCTTTTTACTTCATTTCTGAATTTATTGGTTCTTTTATTTTATAGTATTTTAGTGACGAATCTCACCAAAGTATTTTTGAGTAATAACGAATCATTTAATAAGTGAATTCACATACTTTTCTTTACTGCTACTTTCAAGCAAGGTAAGTTCACACCAAATTTTAAGATTTGACCTTAAATACATTTACGGAAACCAGCAGATATACATTATGAGTGGCATAATATATTAATAAATCTTAGTGATAGAATTATTGTCAGAATTTGACCTTACTTTGCCCCAATCACCAATAGATCTAGTCTAGGGAATAAAATGTACCTGTATTGCGCACTTTCATTTCCTGATATTATTAGGAGCACATCTCATGAGCTACTTTTAAAAGTACCGTTCTTAGTTCTTACTCACGCTGTCTAAAATTCTATTTTTGTCATTTTTATAAGTGAAGTTCCTACCATACATTTTAATACAAATAGGATTTCAGCAGAATTGTTGTAAATCGCAAGGAAATAGTTTTCATGGGATTTGTTCCCTTCATCAGCATTGCAAAAGTTCTGTTTTCCCATAAGTACATACATCATGAACTTGGCCACGCGTTCTCATTCAGGGACACCGTGTCTTTATGCATAGATCATGGACTTTGCCCTTACTAATCAAATTAACCTACTACTACTCTGTTTGCAAATATCTTCAACATTTTATTCATTATGATTGCCAGTATGGTAAATTTAATTA
Organism: Orchesellides sinensis; assembly: GCA_027744375.1. NCBI lineage: Eukaryota > Metazoa > Arthropoda > Collembola > Entomobryomorpha > Orchesellidae > Orchesellides > Orchesellides sinensis. The sequence goes on from JAHZNG010002608.1 coordinate 4,395, forward strand.
GGGTTAAAAATCCATTCACCTAGTCCTCCAATATCTCTTGGAAGATTTTCGCAGTTTGCAACTAACCATTGTAAAAATCACTACTCACTTCAGCAGTCCTCATCTTAACAACAGCAAACAAGAACAATTAGTTTAGGAATAATTCGTAATCCTTATTAAAAACAAGTAGATTATTTATTTATTTGGTCATATTGCGTTTCTGTCAATTAGTAAGTAAATGTTGTAAGGTGAGAAATGACGTGCTTGGGCAGGTCAGGTAAAAAATAAACAGTTTTTGAGTAAGGACGTAGCTCATGACTAGGATAGGCTTTAGTGAAGCAAACAAGTCAGGCGATTGTCATTGTCACAAACTTTCCATTAGTACAAATCTTGCACGTGAACAACAATACACTCATTAGGGATATTATACCTGTGGGCTAATGTGAGGCACGTAATTTATACAATTGGTGGTTATTACGTGTTTTTGTGTATGTGTACTCCTAAACTTACAAGCATGAACCACTAATACTAACTCTACTTAAATGCATTATGCATTTGCATTTGTAGGCTCAGTACATTTCATATTCTCAAAATGTCAACTGCTGGAGCTAGTGAAGTGAAAAACGGCATCAATAAGCCCAGTCCGATTACTGTAGATCCACTTGTGCTGAAGAAGAAGCTGGGCAAGATGCGTGACTTATCTAATGGACACTCGATTGAAAATGGCTCTTGCGATTTGGGCTCTCCAAGAACTCCAAGGACTGTTGCTACCCCAGGTACGTATATGAGCTCCTATAACACTTTACATTTTGAAAGTAATTTGGGTGTGAGAGGAGATGGATAAATAAAACCTTAGATATAATATAAGCAACCGTAGAGGAAATCAAATAAAAACAGGTTTCTTNATTTTGAGAGTAATTTGGGTGTGAGAGGAGATGGATAAATAAAACCTTAGATATAATATAAGCAACCGTAGAGGAAATCAAATAAAAACAGGTTTCTTAGTTTGCAAATTTAAAACTGGTAAAACTGCTTATCAAAGATTAACGAGCGTACCGCCACATGGCCATTTGTCTTTTTATATGATAGTCTGGAAAGATAGACCTTTTGTAGGTTAACGAAATAGTATAAATTTTGATCATGCAATACATTAGCCATTTTAGCTGCTCTCAAGACTTTTTCAGTATATTTTACCTATTGAATTATGATAAAATACCTTTAGACCAATTCAATTATTCAATCGTTTAACATTTATACAGATATCTACTATCTATTAAGTTATTACGAATCGTACAGAGCAAAAGTAACTTACATACATGGATGGAGATTAGTGACGTAATGAAATCCACATTAATTGAATCTCACGAGACATTTGCATTAACAACAACGCTAGGAATTTAGTGGATATATCAGAGTTCAATGGGATATAAGGCGAAGGGTGTATGGAAGGATTACTATTAAATTATCCATTACACCTACAAGGCTATCCAGTTTTCCGCGAATAAATCTGCCGATTTTTTTTATAATGGGAAAACTATGTATGTATTGTATTTGGCTGGAATCTGTATCAATAATCAATAGGTATGATTCTTAATTCGTTGTTTTTTGCAATTGTTTTCGTTAGACAAACATCACGAGACTGAATTAAAAATACGCAAATATAGGTACTGGTTTTCAGTCTCTTCACGACAATTTTTTACAGGAAATGTTACATAACTAGTGATATTGTAAAGTTGTGTTTCCATTTATGAAACACCTTTTATATGCTAAGTTATGACCAATTATATGCTCAACAACGGTTTCAGGACAATGTTGAATGTCCAGTTTTTGAACTACAAGGTTTTTATGATAAAGAAAAAGAGTATGTGTGTGGATATATGTATATGTGTGTATTTCTTGCATAATATATTATGTAATCTCTAACTAGACAGGTGTAATATTTACAGTAAATTCTTAAATTTTTGTGTGAGTAATCAAATTGACGGGGCTAAAAAATGCATATAGAATATAAGTCACTGATACACTCATATCTACGCAGGGTGGGTATCATGTGAAAGCTATACATGAATACAAATTTTTCGCGGTGTTGGATCTTTTATAGATAATCTCATAAACTTTTTATCTTGCTTATCATCTGCTTTATTTATCTAACGATAGCTGAGAGAGTGAGGTAACTAATACTTTACTTTATTCAATGAAATCTCGGAGCTATTATGACTAATTTCAGGACAATGGAACATTTATTAAGTCTCGTTTTAATGCAAGTCCCTACTCTCCAGATAGCACTTTAATAGACTGACTTAGAAAAGGCATTAACTTCATAGCTTAATACACTGAAGAGGCACGTATGAAAAGAGTATCTTAGTATTTTAGTATATAGACCCTTTATAATTTGCAATTCATGTACAATCATTGTGAGCTCGGCAGTCCAGTTTTTTATTCTTCTCTGAAACAAATCCCTCAAGGTCTGCCTCAGAAAGCTTTTCCTGATATGTACTACAGACGTGAGGAAAAGGAGCTGACGGTAGGTGAATGTGTACAACGTGCAACATAAAACAGATTGAAAGTTCACTGGAAAATACACATGGCATGGCATACTAGCGAGCCTACTTTCCTTAACTAGGTGAAAGCTGACTCAACTTTTTGCGTCCTTCCTTGCACATAAAAAATCGCGATTCATTCGTAAGCATTGTAATAAGAATAAACCAAGCTCACTCAACGGTGGAGTTTATAGGTAGATAGATATGGTGTGTAGGTATGTATATGACATACTAAAGCTCTCGCTCTCCTACGCAATTCACATACACTGTAACTTGTTGAAAGTAATAAAAAATTGATACAGTGCAGAACAAGGCAGCCACTATATTCATACAATATAAACGAAATGGGTCTCGGCAGGATTTATGTACCTTTCTTTTTCGACACCACTCGATCCTTCTTCAAACGGAGAAAAGGAAACTGTGTGGGATGATCATAAAGGAAAAATACCGAGAAGTAAAGTATTGTAACTTTCTTTGAAGATGAATCTTACCCACCTCTCAATTTTTCATCAACGATTTAAACACGTGTATCTATGTCACATTACATATAAAGAGAATGACCAAATGAGTAGTTAGGATTAACAGGTACAACTAGTATTTAAATCTTTATGCCCTTCATACCCTGCTCATGTTTTATAAAAATTATAAGTCAGTTCTTGATAACGGCTAACTGTCCACAAATATTTCAGTATAAATCGAATGAATTTTTGTTTGAAATCTCAGACAATTGTTACATATCAGGTTAGTTCATAGATACAGTTTTATATGAATATGACTAGGTTTTAAGTTTGAGGTACGTACACAAAGGCTTTGTTTGCATCCTCAGTCAGCATCCGTTCCTGGAGGCGATTTTTAAGCATCACATATCTATAATGTACTGATATTATCTGGAAAATAGAAAATTATATTATAGACATAAAATATGTACTTAAAACAGAAAATTTACCATCGCCTTTCTTTTTACGTTCTATTTTTATATCTAAAATGTCTAAACTAAATTGTTCAACAAAACTGTAAATATATTCATACAAAGACACTCAATACAAATTAGTAAAAGTCTTAAGGTAAATTGAATGTAATTTAGGAGATAGTGAAAATGATATCTGTTAAAAATTATTATTATGAGTAAAGTTAACATATATGCTGCAAAACTGCATTTAGGCATACATATCTAGTCATGAAACTGTACAGCTCGTAGTATTGCGCAAATGTAAAGTTCACTTTCTAACTACATATCCAATCACCAAATAATGGTTTACTCAAGTTTTTCTATCTGAAAAATACCGAACACATTCTCCACTTTCCGTCGAACGTGTGACCTTTCCTGAATCTTCTACCGAGTATATAGCTTTTCGCAACTTACCGTGGAAGAAACAAAATGAGTTGGAAGTTGGGATGGTATGATGGCAGAGTTATCTAAATTGGTATTTCGTGTAAATCTCATATTTACAGGAAAACCTCATTTCAGAAGACCGACAAATTATCGTCAATAATAATGACAATTATTGGCCAGCATTGTCGTAGCAAGTTTTTCATGTTAGGTCAAGTCAGCTTAGGTTTTTCATACTCAGGTTGAAGGACAGTTGCATTGATGCAACGTTTACATATGATGAGCATATATTTATGTTGATAGCTTTTAAACTGTTTTGTCAATACACATATATCTGCTTTGCAAAGTAGTCTTTACAAAACAGGATTCAATTGCCTATTTACATTTGTATTTTATTAATAATTTCAGAGGTACTCAATGATGCAGTTTTCGACGAAGACACCGACGAGATGGTTGTCGTAAAAGACATTGAAATGTTTTCCATGTGCGAACATCACTTGGTTCCATTTTTCGGCAAGGTGTCCATTGGTTATTTGCCAAACAAGAAAGTTTTGGGACTCAGTAAACTAGCAAGAATTGTCGAAGTATACAGTCGTCGTCTACAGGGTATGCTTATTCATGAATTTAATTATTGTAAAACTCAAAATAATATTGAAAACTAAAGATGTTGACCTACTTTTGTTTTGTATTTAGTCCAAGAACGTTTAACCAAGCAAATTGCTGAAGCCGTACTTAAGGCTATTGAACCTCGTGGAGTTGCTGTCGTTTGCGAGGGAGCGTAAGTTTTAAATAAAAAACTTCATAATTAATTGAGTTTTAAGGATTTTCCGAGACATTACTAAATGTTTTTTTTTTCGTTTTGTAGGCATATGTGCATGGTGATGAGAGGTGTGCAAAAAATCAACAGCAAGACCGTGACTAGTTCCATGCTTGGAGAATTCCGTGAAAATGCCAAGACTCGCGAGGAATTCTTAACTTTCTGCACCAACAGCAAATAAACTTTGAACCGGTAGAAAGACATTTTTTTCAAATCGTTTTTATTAAATGCGAGTATCAGGTTTAGTTTGAGGTATTCAAAAGCGGATTTTACTTTATTAGCGATGTATGCAATAATTTTCTCAATTGTAAACTGTACTATTTTTGCCATGTTTCCTACTTACAATGGAGCACAAGCGTTTGTATTTCCTTAAATATTTCACACAAGATTAAGCAAAGTTTATTATGCGTTTTACGTGATTGTTCAAAAGGGTTGAAACGGTTTTGTTTCGTTAACAGGGTAATTTAGTTAATTAGTTAATCTCAGTTAATAGATCAGAATATGACATTTTAAATTGTAAGTATTTCTAAAGCGTATTCTATACGGGGGTGCAACTGATGCCATTAGTTCTGGATAGCATAACATAAATAGACAAGGGTATAAGGGACCAATTTTTGACGTTAGGATAAATTTTAGAAGCTTATCAACTTTTAACTGCCTCCCAAATAATTATATGATTTTAAACTTTTATTCCATTTTATCATGTTTTATTTTGTAGGAGTAATATATCATATCATTTTTCATTTGAGCATACGTATCTACAGTTCTTTTGCTAAACGTTCAATTCACATGCAAAAGCTTACTGTGGATAAAGATGCTATTTGTGGGACCACACAAAATCATTAAACACTCAGATTTTTTACCCAGAATTAGTCGCTATACTTATATTCAGTAATAAAACTGCCAACCTCTCTGGGACCAATTAAACAGTTTACGACTTTTGACAGGTATTTGGATGTGATTTGATCAAGTTGTTCACGGTCTGTTTTTAAAATGTTTGTGTTCATTTACATGATTTCTATACTAAATATTTTTAGTTACTGCCCCAAATACTTTAAATAATTTGATATTTTCAATGTTAACTATATGCAAGCAAGAAATATATTTCAGACTAGAGATAATTTTATATGCATGCCTAAAATTTATATTGTAGTAAGCTATATGTTCCAGCTGTAGTTGTGAAATTTCGGGACCAAGTATTTGCCTGTGCTCTCTATTCAAAATGTTAAAGTAACTAAGTAAAGTATTTTATAGTTAGCAAAACTGATACAGAAGCTGAATGACAATCTTTCCCTTTTAATCTGGTGTACCTGTTGATGGTGTACCTCTATCCAAAAATATGCGATTTCGTAAGCCCTGAATCCGATTTCATTTGTAATTTACCTGGTAAGGCTTTCAGGCATTGTTGAAATTAATTAACTGTATTGTCACTAAAATTGATTCTTGGATCACATAGCTGGTTCTGAAAAGAGTAAACAAAAATTGCAAACTGATGTTGTTTATGCATTCGTAGTATTTTGAACTGAGTATTAATGCAGAATGGAAAATTTAAAGACCAACATGTACTTTGGGGATTTTTTATAAAATTGGGATTTGAGATAACTCTGTAGTAAAAATCGTAGAATCATTGCAGTAACAATAGAACTATTGTGTAATCTACATTCAAAACATGAATAAATATGTATATATTTTCTTCTCTTCAGCAGCAATCAAAATTGTATTGTAGCTTTATTTATTATTTACTTTCACCAATAATCTATCAACTTCTATGAATTGACTAAATCGTGTTCCATTCAAACAGTAATTTTCTTTCACCAAGTAAGTTTGGTAGAAAAACAAACTCATACAAATATGTAATGTGAGTAGTACCAAACCAAGAAAGTTCCACTGTTGCTTGGTGCTTGAATTACATGGCTACAACAGATAGCGCGGAGAAGGGCTAAAAATAAAAAAACTTCATTTTTATCAGAGAACCAATTTTGGAACCAATTTTATCAGTCTATGGTT
>JAHZNG010002609.1:0-16040 GCA_027744375.1 Orchesellides sinensis
ACTGCAAACAGCGTCAGTGAAGGTTTGGACACATGCGGAGTGCAAACAAAAATATGGTAGCAATGCACCAGCAGGAATTGGAGAAGGAATGGTATGTGCAGGAGGCAGTGGCAAGGACTCTTGTCGTGGAGACTCAGGCGGACCGTAATTAAATACTAATTGTCATCTACTGCAAAACATTCAATTCGTTTAAAAACATAAGTTATGCTGTGGAATTTTGTTTGCAGTTTAACAATCGACTCAAGATCAAGGGCTAAGGAGGTCGGCATTGTTTCCTTTGGAATAGGTAACATATATCTTCGATTTCTTATAACTAACCAAGGATTTCAAAATTTCTTTTATTATAACACATTTATTAAAACGGGGTTGTGTGTTTTATAGGTTGCGGATCTTACCCTGGAGTGTGAGAAAAAATTATAAAGCTAAAATAGTTATTTCACAGCATGATACCCATCAATTAAGAATGTATTTTAATTTTGATTTGACATCGTTTGTTTAGATACACACGGGTGGACAAATACCATGATTGGATCAACAAGAACAGAAAACGGTAAAATTTCCAGAGAGTTAAGAAGGTCAACCCAGATCAGACCAAATTACGATTAAATATCCATTAAAATTTAAATACGACAAGTACATATATGAAAAAGAAAAATACTTGTGAAAATAAATAATAATTGCAGCTTTGTTTTTAATTTTTCGAAGCATATGTTTATTCATTTTACATTCGCTGTTTACTTCTTCAGAGTATTAGTTAATCAGTTCAACACTAAAATATTTTTATTAGTCTGAGTGAGCTGTACTTTAAAAAAAATACAGATAACTGCTTCTTTACCAGTCCAGTTCATTGGCATACAACAAGTTTGTCGCAATAAAAGTTCGTTTGCTTTCATACAAGTTTCGCTTCGGATTACGTACACAAGTCCGTCTCTCGGATTACTTCCTCATTGTTGTTTGAACAATAATTCTGGTTTTGTTTCAACTGATTGCATGAAGCATGAACCAATCCAACTAGTAAATGACTACAACCTGAACTATGTATGTTTTTTCATGTCATCAAATACTAATGTCATCTCAGACTTCATTTTCTGCATGTAAATACATTACATTGCTATCTTAATGAAATAAGTAGACCACTACCAAAACATTATAACGATAAGTAACCTAATCTACTTACGAAAACGAAATGGGGAAAAATATTGCGGACCTATTTCTTGCAGACCTTTCTGCAGCAAATAATTACAGCATTGGTTGTGCGTACCAAAATGAAGCCTTTTTGGAGGTATTCTCTGCATCTTGCCATCATCGTTATCATCAATTTGTTCAAACATTCGTGTTCTCTGGAGTGGGTTGTAGATGATGCTATTTACATAGCCGGTATTTTATAGAGTTACTAATATTGTACCAGCTTTTTAGGAAAAAGTCTCAAATAATAATACAAATCTCTTGTTATAGCCGACATTGAAACAAGAAGCCCAGGGGAGTCTACCTCCAAAAATGGTTCCACGGCTTTGAATGAAAATGACCATTTTCCATCAAAGAGTATATTGCCAGGAAGATGCACCAAGTTAAAGGACTGTTACCCATTACTTTTCCTTTCTGCCCTAAATGACCCCCATCCATCCCCAATACACTCCAATTTAGCAGATTTCATCTTGGAAACGTCGGATGTGTGCGAACCGATTGAAAAGGCTAGCAATGGAAGTACGGTTAATAAGGGTGGCAGAGCTGATCAAGGTTAGAATTTACAATCAAACATATTTTAATATATAAAAAACCAATGAAAATACGAAACATACAATACTATTTGTTGCTTCTTTTCCTACTTTGTTACGAATGTAGGTGATGTGTACATTTGGTGTAAAGTTCGCCGGGGTCTGGACAAGACAAACACAAAAGTTCAACCAGCTATTGTGGGAACCAAAGCTGAAAGTGAAGACAGTGTTTGTGGTACAGTCAAAACACGATTAGAACTCGACAATGATTTACCAGAACAACGTGTTGTTGGTGGAAAGGTTGCTTTCCCTGGGCAAGCACCTTATGTTGTAGGTGTTCCATTCAAAAACTCAATGTTAGCTTTTTGTGATTTCACTTTCCCACAAATCATTAAAAAGTGGCGTTATTTCTGTAACAGGTGGCTATGACGTTTCGTGGCAAACAAGTTTGCGGGGCGTCTATTATTGATTCATCGTATGTACTAACAGCCGCTCATTGCGTAAGCCAGTAAGAAAACCCAAAAGACTGAAATCGTTAATGCCATTATGATGTATGTATGTCCTCATAATACAAATTCAAAAATAAAACTAATTTTTAATAAACCTTTTCCAGCTTGAAACCAGCAGCTTTATCTTATCTTAAGCTTCTTATAGGAGACCATGATATTTCGGTAAGCAACAGCTACAATTAATACTTTGGACGAATCTAGAATTATTGTTACGAGTTTACGAGTTACGTTATTATTGTTCAAGTAGAATCTACGATGGTATAATTTTTAAAGGATCCCAATGACGTTCAACATCAGGAGAGAAATGTGTCCAAAATCATATATCACAAAGAATTCTCAACAGAGACCCTCGTAAGATGGTTACAAGTTTATATTAAAAAATACTTACTTTAACTGCAATTCCAACTGCATGATTTCTTATGATTTTCAACAATAGCATGATGACATTGCTATGATTAGACTCGAAGAGCCGATTGAATATACAAGTAACGTGGAGCCTGTATGCCTGTCTGACGGAACACCTCCGTACGATGATGGTTCTACACAAGGAACATTGGTGGGCTGGGGTCAAATAAGCGACACCGGACCGCGGCCTTTGACACTCAGAACAGCAGATTTACGAATTTGGAAGCAAGACGACTGTGAGGAAGCGTATGAAGGAATTGCACCTGAAGACATTATAGAAAAAGCGTTTTGTGCAGGAGGATTACAAGACGGTGGAACAACGGATGCTTGCAGGGTAAAGGGATTTCTTGTTTGATAAAGAAACACAAATTTTATTGTTTTTATGTCTTAAATTTGTGTAATTGTTGTATTTAAAGGGCGACTCGGGTACGGAAACAATGGAACCTTTGACCATTTGATCTTTAAGATAATATATATTTAAAGTATGGAATTGTGCGATTTATTAGGTGGACCTCTGACAATAAAGCGTAACAACCGTGTGGAACAAGCGGGAATAGTTTCATTTGGAGTTGGCTGCGGGAGTAAGCATTTTATGTTTGACATTTAAGAATAATATCGTATTTGGTCAATTAAATTTTGCTAATTAATTTTTATCCCAGGGTATCCTGGAGTCTTCACTCGAGTAAACGAGTACTTAGACTGGATTGATCGACACAAATCTCTGGTTTTTGATTTTGAATAAATTGCATGTGAATGCTCTTCAGAGTAAATGAAATTTAAAAAATTTTTCATGAGGAATTTACATACATACATTTAATGTTGTTTTATAATATTTTTAAATACGATTATTAGTAAATTAAATCCGAAGCAAAAACCACGCGTATACTAAGTTTTGTGACTTGACCCAGGGTCTTTATTTGTGAAGTTATGCCATAATTATCAAAATACACAAAATACTTGCATATTATGTATTACTCGGTAAAACCACGACTCTGCATAATTTTTGNGAATCTGCATAATTTTTGTCGCTGCTCATTTGCATTGTTTAAGCAGTCAGTCAGGTAGAAAAACCTGAAGCAACACAATGGCATCCTGTTCGAGTTGCAGACTACCTACTTGAAAATATAAAAACTATATTTGACTCTGACGTAAGGAACTATTCGGATTGATGAAGCTTTTATGTACTTGCAGGCCGCATCAAGTTTTCAGTCAACATCTAACTCTGAATCAATCTGCTGATAATTTCCTTTAAGTATTTTTAACAAACGCTTCATCTAATTTTTCATTTAATCATGGGGAAATCAAAATTTCTGGCAATTTTTGTCCTCCTTTACATTTTCATTATGACATGCCAAGGAGCTATTTGGAAAACAGAAGACGCCTATATTGTTGATGGTAGATTTACGTAACTCCATAGATTTTGATTGCAACTGTTGTTTCATTAAAAACATTTCTTCTGTAGACCTTCCTGAAGACAATGATGAGCCATCGGAAACGGAAGCATCAAATACCTGCATGGACTCTACAGGAGCCCAAGGAAAATGTGTACCGATTCAAGAGTGCAATGTATACTACAACATTCTTTCAAGTGACAATAAGATTTCAAAATTTGAGATTTTGGAAGGCGTTCGAAAATACTTAAATGAAACCAATAAGGCCGAACCATGCAGTGGTCCTGAAGAAAGTAATTCTACCGCTGCAAACTACGTTTGTTGCACATCTCTAAAGTATGCTAACATGAAGAGCATCAGTCTTGCTGACTACTTTGCAAGGGAACCTGCTTCTAATGAAACTATTCCAGCTCTTGATGTTGCATCTGCAAAGGCAGCTATTATCCAAAAAGTTGTCGGAGGCGCACCTGCTAACCCTGGAGAGTTTCCGTACACAGCAAGTTTTCATAGAATTCTTAAACCCAACTATTATGTATTATATTATGCTGCTCAAACGTAATTGGCATGAATCCATATGTTTATATAGGTCGCAATTTTAGAGAACGGTCGGCAATTTTGTGGTGGCTCTCTAATCGATTCACAATGGGTAGAAAATTTGTTTGAAAATCTTTATTCTACAATCATTATAAAATCTATGTATTCAATTTAAATTCTTCATATAATTTAGGTGTTAACCGCAGCCCATTGTTTTGACAAGTATGTCTTATGCATAAATTGTGCTTAACTTATTGAATGTATTAGATGTAGGAATTTATTTAGTCATTTTAATGTTTCAATCGTGTCCCATTTCACAGATTTAGTTCAAGTCCACATAGAGTTCGCCAATTAGGTAGAAAATTTGTTTGAAAATCTTTATTCTACAGTCATAATCAAATCTATGTCGTATTCAATTTAAATTCTTCATATAATTTAGGTGTTAACCGCAGCCCATTGTTTTGACAAGTATGTCTTATGCATGAATCGTGCTAAACTTATTGAATGTATTGGATGTAGGAATTTATTTAGTCATTTTAATGTTTCAATCGTGTCCCTTTTCACAGATTTAGTTCAAGTCCACATAGAGTTCGCCAATTGCTCATCAAGGTGGCAGATCACAACTTGCGCAGTGTAAGTTGCATTTATTGTTATCCTTTGTAAATCTTCCTTGAATATATAATATTAGTATGTGTATTCAAACATAGCCCACAGATGTGCCACATCAAGAAGCATACGTCTCAAAACTTTTTTTGCATCCAGCCTTTTTTAGGAATAATGGATTTTTTGTAAGTATGAATTTGGCGAGTTGGCAATCCGCTGCTAAACAAACAAATGTAGACAACTGATTTCATAATTACAGAAAAGCGATGTTGCTCTAGTTAAGCTAAAAGCTCCTATACAGCGTGCAGACAATGTTCGCACAGTTTTACTTCACAGTGGGACTCCAAATATTGATCGATCTTTGGTGGAGGGTATGTACAAAGCGTTTATGTTATTTACATTTACAGGTTTTCATAAACATGTTAATTAGTCCAGAATATGTGTAACCTTACTTATGATTTTGCTGGAAACTTAGCTGTAGTTTCGGGATGGGGTCAAGTCTGTTCGAGTTGTCCACTGTCAGATGAGTTGAGGAAAGCGAAGCTTCGTGTAATAACAAATTCAGATTGCAGTCAAAGGTATGCTGGATCTCCAGCTCCACCAATTACTGAGACCATGGTATGTGCCACGGGAAGTGGTGGAGCGGATGCTTGCAATGGAGACTCAGGTAAACTAAAAGCTAGATTGTAAATTGTTTTGCGTGAAAGGTTTTGGTTACATTTTAAATTGAAGCTTGAATTTAATTTTAACGTAACTTGTAGGTGGGCCACTGGTGATTTATTACGGAGGAAAGACTTACCAGATTGGTAAAATAAAAATAGTGTCCATAAAATAAATTACTCATTCAAGCCATTTTAATCTTAATGAATTGCGGTTTAATGTTGCAGGCATTGTTTCGTGGGGCATAGGTGATAAGACATACTCTGACTTTTGCACATTCATAATTGTGTCTGATGCGAAATCTAAAGCAACCCTGACAATTCTATGAAAACGGTCGCAACTGTGCTGTTGACATCTTGATTATTACTTAGAAGCAAAATTTGCACGCTTGAAGTACTTATATTTTGTTGAATGAGAGGTTTGCCAAGTTGAACTTGTGTATTGCAAGTTAGGTTTCGCACCAGAGAACTTAGATTTTGATTGCGCATCAGTCAGATACTAACAAAATACTAAATATAGGTTGCGGTAAGTAAACATAAGTTATGTAATGCATATTAATATTAAGTTCTTTCTCCTAAATCTAAAACTACACTTAAAATTCTTATTTACAGGACAATACCCTGGTGTTTACACTCGTGTCTCAAGCGTCTTGGGTTGGATAACGAAACATAAAAACAAGGGAGTGGTATGAGCTGTCGGGCGCTTGCTTACACTGAAACTGGACATGATTTCTTGAACTTACGCGTAAATGTTTGAAACAAAAAAGAGTGGTTCAACAATTCGAAAACATAAATACCATGGAATAAGGAATACATTAACTTTGTAAAATTCTAAACGTAAGCATAATCAGTTTGAAATAAAAACAACTGCTGGTTAATCAACATATTATTGAAAAAATGTTCTCTTATTTAGTTAAAAGTCATCATTGTTTTGGCACAAATGCTTAGGTGATATTTAATAAATTAATTCAGAAGCAGGTGCAAATATTTTACAGCCGCAGCCGCTGCGCGGTCCGACACAGTTTTTGTGAATTGATCTGAGATTCTTGTTGATGCTGTATTGTAGTAGGCAGTAGGCAATAGCCTTAGACAAGTTTCATGATAAGCAAAAAAATTATACAAAATCCTTTTATGGGTACAAAACAAAACCAAACAAAATTACAACGTACCTTGACAAATCTGAACTTTTTGACTTGTAATCTTTCACATCCATTTATACTGTGAGTCTTTAAAAACCTGAAGTATAAAAATGGCATCAGACCGGGTTTACAAACCACCAGATCGGGTTTTCAACGTAGGTATATTATTCCCTGGTGTGTAGAATTTATAACCACTGACTGCCATATGCTTATTAGTAGAAGTCTGCAGTCAATATCCGACTCTTGTAGTTCAGTGCCTGATTCACCATTCCGTCCTGTATTTTCTGAGAAAGTTTTACCTAACATTTGGGGATCATGGGGAAATCAAATTTTCTGGCAAAGTTTTTACTTTTTTACTTTTGTATTATAACATGCCAAGGAGCTATTTGGAAAACAGAAGACGCTTATATTATCGATGGTAAGTTGATATGACCCACAGCCCTTCTGATGATTTGTTGTAACATTGGTTTCATTCAAAAAAAATTCTCCAGACCTTCCTCAAGATAATGATGAGCCAGCGGAGACGGAAGCATCAAATACCTGCATGGACTCCACTGGAGCTCAAGGGAAATGTGTACCAATTCAAGAGTGCAATGTATACTACGACATTCTTTCCAGTGACGGTAAAATGCCCTCTGAATTTGAAATTTTGGAAGGCGTTCGCAAGTACTTGAATGAAACCAAGGCTGAGCCATGCAGTGGTCCTGAAGAAAGTAATTCCACGGATGCAAACTACGTTTGTTGCACATCTCTGAAGTATGCTAACATGAAGAGCATCAGTCTTGCTGAATATCTTGCGAGCGAGCCGTCATCCAACGAAACTATTCCAGCTATTAAAGCTGCACCTGCACGAATTTCTGATCCAGCAAAAATTGTTTCTGGCTCACCTGCGGCGCCTGGAGAATTCCCATATACAGCAAGTTTATAGATTATAGTTTTTATGGAATGTATGCTGCTTTGACACACAATATGAATTTGGTTTTACAGGTCGCGATTTTGGAGAATGGCAGACAGTTTTGTGGTGGTTCGCTAATAGATTCCCAATGGGTAATAATTTTCCGGTAGTTCTTGTATGCATTATTGTAAAATCTGTCAATCAATTCACAATGCTGTTTTGTTTAGGTTTTGAGTGCAGCCCATTGCTTCGACAGGTATGAAATTTTTAAAACATTTGCCTTGTGTGGGGATTTGGTTGTTGAAATATTAAACTACTAATTAATCTATGATCTACGTCAGCTCGGTTCATGCTGATTAAAAAAATAAATCGTGAATATCACATAACTATAATCATAATCAAAGCATATTTGAATTTTATAGTTCTTACAAGTACACGCAGTATCAGTTTTATTAGTAGTCTGATGTTGAAATGTCTGAACTATCATTTTCATAGGTTCAGTCCAGGTAGAGTTCGCCAATTAGTCATAAAGATTGGAGATCACAACATATACCAGGTGAGTTGAAACTTACTCATTTCCAGTTAATTTATGTCCTCATTAAATGTAACTAACTACATATATTGATATGTAGGATGGTGAAGTTAAACATCAGGACGCGCGTGTCTCCAAGCTGTTTTTGCATCCGGCCTTTTTTAGAAACAAAGGATTTTTTGTAAGTCCAATTTAAGCTTTGCAATCACATTAATAGCGTAAGCTTATCTAATACAGCATATTACTTTCAAAAATTACAGAAAAGTGATGTAGCTCTGGTTAAGTTACAAAATCCTGTACAAGCAACAAGCAACGTTCGAACAGTATTACTTTATAGTGGGTCCCCAAATATTGAGGGATCTTTAGTTGAGGGTTTGTAGAAAGCGTACACATAATTCTTAACATTTTACTAAATAATAAATCATAGAATGTCATTTATCAATATTTTATTGATTTATTCACAGCCGTAGTTAGTGGCTGGGGCAAGACTTGCAGTTCAGATTCCTGCCCATTATCCCAAGTTTTAAAGAAAACCAAACTTCATGTGATAACCAATCCTAAATGCACCCAAAAGTATGCAGGAACACAAGCTCCACCAATTACTGAGACCATGATATGTGCCACAGGAAATGGTGGAAAGGATGCTTGCAATGGAGACTCAGGTAAAAAGAAAAGCAATTTATTAGCTAACTTCTTTTGCAATGCTATGTATTACATTACTATTTGATCGACAGTAAATATATAACGAAAATTGTAGGTGGGCCACTGGTGATTTATAGTGGAGGACAAACCTACCAGATCGGTAAAGAACAAAAATTTTTTAAATATTTGATATACTTATTCAAACAATAACAATGACAATTTTAACTTTGGTTTAATTTTACAGGCATCGTTTCATGGGGCATAGGTGACGTTAACAAATCTGACTTTTGCACAATCTTAATTGCATTTGATACGAAATCTAAAGTGTGATTACAAGCTAAATCCTCTATCAGTCTGCATAATTGTTGCCATTATGGCCCAACGTAGCATTTTGGCTAATACAAAAAATTAACACTGTAATTTTGTCATTAAAAGCAAAATTGAAGTTGTGTTAAGATTTTACGAGTTTAGCTTTCGTATCAACTAGAGCATATCAGATTTTGATTGTGCAATAGTCAGATACTGACCAAATATTGGAATACAGGCTGTGGTAAGTGTGCAGACTTCCCTACATACGTATTAATTCTATTATGTTCCTAATTGAACTCTAAATTTTTTATTTCGATTGTTTATTTGCAGGACAATACCCTGGTGTTTATACTCGTGTCTCCAACGTCATGCCTTGGATTACAAAACACAAAAACAAAGGTGTGGTATGATGGGATGATGGAGATGGGACTGCATTGGAATCGAACATGATTTATTAAATTTATACATTTTTTAAAGAAAAAGAGAAATAAAATACGTTTCAACGTATATTTTGCATACAATTATTTGGTCAATCAAGTTATAAATTCAATCAATTCAAAACACATATAAACCAAATCCGGTTGATGGTCCACTTATTGAAGTTCGACATTTGTGTAAAATTATCAATCAATAGTTTATTTATGTCAACACAAAATTGGCATATCAGGTTTTTCACATAACAGCCGGCCACACCCGCTTTCAATCTAGATTTAACTCAACAGTACTAGACTTTAAAATCTTTATTCATGACAATTGTAGTCATTGTCATTGGTGGCAAAAAGCATGACAATCAGGTTTTAGATGGACTCAAATTTTCATGTGTAATTACAAAAGTGACAATGACACCGACTTAATGTTTATTTATTCCGAATCTTCTGCAGTCTTCGATGAAAGTCGCCTCGATTTTTAAAATTATGATGATGTCATACAAAAAATGCTATAAGAAAAACTATTTCATTTCAACTAGTTTGGAATGTCGTTATGTAAGAATGTTAATTGAGACAAGGCAAAACAGGGACAAATGAATCCAATGAATGCATTTTTAAGTTATCAGACTCTTTTAAGTTGAGTAACTAAAAGGCAATCTTTGTGCATACGCGTAAAAAATATACATACCGATATAATAAGACATTAATTTTATTCATCCTTTTGTATACTTATCACTAAAAAATAAATATAATTCTAGAAATGAGATTACCAATTTATTTAACGTTCTTTCTGGGGTTATGTGCGACTCATTCATTTGCTGTAGTTATTTACAAAGATTTACAAAATGACGCTGTCGTAATTGATGGTAATTAAGAATACTAACAGTCCGTTAACTCATGACTGTAGAGTACTTGAAGGCTTTGGTTATGTCTAGGTAGTTCTGAAGCACCTTCCCTAATCGACTTAGTCCCTGAAAATTCGAAGGAGGAAATTGTCAAAGATGAATGCAAGACAAGTGATGGATTTAGAGGTAAGTGTACCAAGCTCGAAGATTGTTATCCCTATCTACAGCATGTGGATAACGTGGATATGGTAAAAACTGGACTCCTTGAATTTATTGAAAATGCAACGCGAACTTGTGAATCAGGTAATAGTTTAATTAACCTATTCAAAAGTAAAATGCAAATAATTATGGTGTAAGTAAAATTTTAAAAAAGTCGTAATTTAAATATGGGTTGGGAAAGGTAAATCTGGAGAGATATGTTGCGGGGATCCGACTATTTCATTTGTTAAGAAAAACAGCAATAAACCAGTGCCCAGTATACAGAAGCATGATCAGACAGAAGCGTGTGGGATGGCAAATATTGTGCCAGATAGAGTAATTCTTTGTATGAAAATATCCCACTAATTGTTGCATATTACGAACTCATATGGGAAATGCTTTGCCTAATTCTTTAGGTCCTGGTCGGCAGGCCTGCTATCAGGCATGAGTTCCCTTTTGCAGTTGCGTTACTATAAAATAACGTCCAGTATTGCTCAGGAAGTCTAACTTCTTCAAGGTGGATACTTACGGCAGCGGTAAGGACATGGCTAAGCTAAAATTGTTTTCGATTTAAAATGCATAAGAAACTGAAAGCTAAACTAAATAGTCTCGTTTTATATCATTTAACGTTTCCAGCATTGCGTAAATCAGTAAGTGCAATGTATTCTTAATTACACCCAATATTTTGTTTAAAAAGTATCAAATGAGTTAAAACACAAGTAATTTGTTTTACTTCTAGATTACGGGATTTGGCCATTTTGTCAGTGAACATCGGAGAACTTGACTTGTCATCACCTTTAGATCATCTCAACCGTGGCATTGATAAAATAGTTTATCATTCCGGATTTTCAATGAGAACATTGGTGTGATATAGTGGAATTTTAATTTAACATGCCACATGTTACCATACAAAACTATATTTTTGTTGTTTCTTGTTTACAGAATCACGATATTGCACTATTAAGACTAAGCGAGCCAATACAATTCTCGGAAGCAATACAACCTGTGTGCCTAAACACACAGGAGCCTAAAATTACTCAAGCAATCCTTATAGGATGGGGTCGGACTCTTGTGGGAAAACCCCCATCAACAACATTGCAAAAAATGGGAATGCGAATAATTTCTACTGAAGATTGCCAAAAGAAATTTGGCGTGTCTTCTTCATCTACATCATTCCTTTCTGATGGAGTTCTTTGTGCTGCCCTTTCAGTGAGTCCGGTAGATCTAGTTTCAGTAGACGAATGCATGGTAAGCTGGATGATGGAGTGGAAATGCGGATTGTATAATAAATATATTGGTTAATTTTACAAGTAGAGTCAAATTTATATACTTTTCCCATTTAAGGCGGATTCTGGATCTCCACTTTCAATTGTAGTTAATTCGGAACAAAACAAAGAAGGAAAGGCTGTACAAATTGGCCTTGTCTCGTTTGGAATTGGTTGCTGGTTAGAATTTCCATTCAATTCTGTCATGTTTAGTTAATTTTTGCTCATATTCATTATTTAACTTGGAATAATTACATTTCAGGAAAAAACCTGGAGTTTACACTCGTGTTGATAAATATACTAGCTGGATTAATAAAAATATGAATTAAATTAAGTATCATTATTACTTACAGTAACTTTGATGCGTTTATTTTTTCCATATTGTGGCATCGTGGCATAGTTCATATTGTGGCATTTCTTCATGAAACCATACAAATACATAAATCAGGTACAAAGTTTCAATCCCTAAAAAGCCATCATTGCATTACCATAAATTTAAACACTACCTATTCTACCTGAAAGAATCCGACTCCCAAACATTGACCCGCAAAGCAAACTCTTGAAGATGTGCAAAAACATTTATATATGGTACATGCAACAAGTCAATAAATCAGATAAATATCTGTGACTCCCTGTGGATCTATAAAATCACGAGCAATGAGGTGGATGACTCTTGAATGACAGTCGCTGCCAGCGATGATGTCAGGTCAAACAACTTTGTCTTTGACAGACAAAAATAATAAAAAATGGTACATGATCCTCAAATAATACTTCGAAATACAGGAATGTTCAATGTTTGTAGCAAATATTAAAACCAAAAAGAAAAACCCGGACCCTGTTTTTATGCATACACTTTTTGCATTTTGTGACAGTTAGGATTAGTAGTTGGCCGGTAGATCAAGAATTTTGCATAGAGGCTTGATAGGAATCTGTAATCATGAATTTTTTAACCCTGTCTTTGACATTGGGGTTACTTGCAACTCCTTGGGTATCCGCCGTAGTTTATCAAGACTTAGAATTGGAAGCTGTGGTCATTGATGGTAAGAAACCTATGCATATAAAGTAAAAAATTACATTTTTAATCACAATTTTAAACAAAATGAATCTAAATTTGTATAGATAGCCCGGATTCATCCCTTGAGTTGGAACCTGCGGAAGAGGCTACGACCCAAAGCAGTACTGGAGCGCAAACATGTACCAATTCTAACGGGGTTGTAGGAACGTGCATGAAATTCGAGAAGTGCTTCCCGTACAGAGGTGGAAACTACACCTCAGACAAGTTTGACAGTTTCCAGCTTTATGAGATATTAAAGAACGCATCCGAGCCATGTGGAGCAGGTTTGTGCCCTAGTTTGTTTACCTCCGACGATGCTGAACTTGTGTGCTGTCCGGATTACAGCTATGGGCTTCCAACACGAAAGCCTCAGTTTGAGGGACAAACATCTGAAAAGCCATCCCAATCAAGTAATAGTTCTGAAGGGTATAAAAATCGAAATGCTAACTGTGGGCAAAATAACTACCAGGATGTCAAGGTGAGTAGTGACGAGGAAATGCTCATTTAAAATATCATTAAAGTTACTGGTTAACCAGCCAAACTTGATTGCACAGGTTGTTGGAGGTCGAAACGCTAACGTAGGAGAGTTTCCATACATGGTAAATTGCACCTTTGAATAGTAGCATAATAAAATACTCCTTTCTAGCTCCTTGAATACACATTTTATATTTGTTGATATGCAACATAGGTAGCGTTGCTGAACAATGGACGACAGTTTTGTGGTGGAAGCTTGATCTCAGATCAATGGGTTCTGACTGCAGCAGTAAGTTCCATATAACATAATATGTGGTACAAACACTAAAATTCAGTTTTGTATTATGGATAATAGCGAGCACTGATTTAATCTTTTTTATTTAATTTTTAGCATTGCATCCAAAAGTAAGCTCATTTATCATATTACGTATTGTATTTTGTGATAATGGCAATATTTGTTCTATACTTGTATACTCTTTCTTAAATAGCTTGCGAAGTTTCGCGTCCGTAACCTTGCACATTGGCGATGTTGACTTACAAAGCTCGAATGAGGTTAAGCACGAACGTCGTGGCGTAAAACGGGGTTTATACAACAAACACTTCTCGATGAGGACTTTGGTAATTTTAAGTTGTCGTAATTAAATTATGCTTCTCGGTTAAATAGTAACGATTGTGTATCATAAATGTTTTCAAAAAATCTAGATGCATGATATTGCACTACTCCAACTAAGTACTCCTGTTACATTTTCGAAAAACGTCCAACCTGTTTGCCTCAGCAACACTGACCCTCCCTTTGGAAATGATGCTGTGCTTAGGTAAAATATATGTAGTTTCCAAATTCATTGATTGTTGGATGGTGAAGGTTAAAACAAAACAAGCATTATATTACGTATGGTTTTAACTCTTTCCCTCCGTTATAAATGAGTTTGATAATTTTATAATACATTATTATATTGTTTTTAAACAGTGGGTGGGGGAAGACAAGTAAAAACAAGGGACCGTCACTTACTCTTAAAACTGTAAAAATGCGTATTATTCCACATCAAGAATGTAAGGACGATTATGCAAGAGAACCTCAGGCTCCACCAATTACTACTAATATGGTCTGTGCTGGTGAGGGCAAAGGAACTAAAGAACTGAAAGACGCTTGCAATGGAGACTCAGGTGAATATTTCACACTCTCTTAATTGGAATCAACATATTAACCCTTCGTAAATAATAGTGTCTAACAATTTCTATCTATGAATGTTTACTAGGCGGACCTCTTGTTATTCATCAAAATGGAAAAGCTATTCAGATAGGAGTTGTTTCGTTTGGAATCGGCTGTGGGTGAGTTAAAAGCATTTAAATCAGTTAAAAAAAAGAATTAGCGGGATAATAAATTTTTTTTACCATTCTTTATATTTTAACGTAAAAATTGTTTGTCGCAGAGAAAAGCACGGTGTTTACACAAGGGTGGACAAGTACCTTGCTTGGATTGAAAAAAATTCTAAATGAGCTTAAATTAGCAGTCTTTTTATTATGTACACATACTGAAAAATAAACTTTGTACTTTTAAAATTTTATTTATTGAAGTTGTCAATAAATGGCAAATTAATATTTGGGCAATATACCTATATGCACGTTTATAAGGTAGTGAATTTTTGCATTTTACTGCCAGTTTACTTTAATCTGGGATCATTGGTATTAGATATATCAACCGGTTTAATTGGCATATAGTTCAATTGAGTTTCATGCTATTTTTGTACTTGGAGCGGACAAACCGGTTCAGATTAATATCAGACTTTTGCATGTTTTGGTTTTAAATTGAAACTTGTTGAGATGATATAAAGATGAAAATGTACTCAAAACTGAACCAGTTTTCTTGTGGTAACTAAATATACCAAAAGTTTAATATAAATATCAAACGGGAGTAACTGGATATTATTCTTATACATACGCCTTAAATTTTTCGGGAAAATCCAAGCGCCTGTGAAACCTAAGTTATACCTCAATGCAATATTTATGCTACTGCTAAAAACTCGTTGCTTTATCTATACTCAACAATGCCTGTCTATACGAGGCATGAAACAAAACAACTCAGATTTTTTAAAACCTGACCTCTCTTTTGGCGTCTTTTGACAGTTTGTACTATCAAAATGAGATAAATATATGATATTGTAGGTTTGCGTAAATGATCATGACACTGACACCTTGAAAAGAAAACGCCCTGTTTTGGACATTGTTTGAAATAATGCTTTGCGGCAATATTAATAAAAGGAGTAGAAGAGTCATGAGCAAGGTATTTTGATGTTGCCAATTTGAATCGAGTTTCAATAGAGGTACATACTGCTTATGTGTATTGGGTTGGGAATAAGTTGGGAAGCAATGCCCTTCTTGTTATTTAAGGTCATGGGCTGTGCCGCTTTGCTTCAAGCTTTTGAAATTTTTTATTTATCCTTTT
>JAHZNG010002610.1:0-12123 GCA_027744375.1 Orchesellides sinensis
CTGCTCAAATTTTAACCGTCATAAATGGTAAGGATAAAAATCTTATAATTTTCTGTAATAGTATAATTAATTGTTTCTCGCAAATTAAGTGCTTTAGTTTGAAGTTGCCTCTTTGGCCTGGCCTGGAATCCATCATTATTAATCACGTTTGGTTGAATTTACGAAATAAACCGAGAGTTAGCAAGTATTTGCATCGAGTTTCTCGATTATCTGAGCGTGGCTGATGCACAGTGTTGATGAAAAACATTGCTATATGTACGCTTAATTGTTTAAACAATCCGTAAAAACGTGTGTTGTATTTCATTTTTATGCATGTCGCAAACAAAGAAATGTCCATAGATAGTCCATACAAATACGCACGACATGCACCAGATACTCCCACTGTAAACATTTGGTTGAAAGCATAACAATCAATTCTTCAAGACATTTTTTCACTGCCTCAGGCTCTACCCCACAAGAGACAGATGCATTACTTACTCATTACTTACCTGGTGTTATTATATTATTATCCAACTCATTCATTACATTCAATATTATTTGATACCTTGTATAGTATTTAAATTTTGACATTGTGTGTGTAATGCAATGATCTTTGTACAAGAATTCCTGCATGCACTTTTCAAGGGCATTCACAAGTTTTATCCATTAATGGGCAACTTAACAAGAATGCAGTCTGAAGGCATCACAGTGGTTGGTAATAAGGAGCTAATGTATAAGTCAAGGATATTTTTTAGAAGAATGAAATTATAATTGCATTCGATGTACATATGACAATACAAATATTGCGAACAAATCTACATTCAGTTTTTAAGCAGTTGAGATTTGCTAATCTATCACTGAAGTAGAGAGGGCTGAATCGCTTTGTTAGGCTCGTGATCAATAGTGGTCATGACTCATGGTATCGTTAGGTAAAGGTGAATAATAGAGGGTCGGGCTAAAATTGTAACGACTGAGATCTCATCCGATTATCTCGTAATATTTTTCATTCATTAGCTTGTAATATTTTTATCTTATGCCTCGAGAATGAATGGTCTTGTATGTGTATTTGTTTAAGTTTGAAGAGGTCAATTTCAAATGAAATATCAGTAGACATTACAGGATCAGTACATCTTAATGAACATTATGTGATATTAGTAGATCAGTTGAATCTGTCCCTATTACTTTAATTTTGAACAGAAGCAGTAAAAGTAATTTTCGTCGTCTTCAGGAATGTTAGGATTTTTTAAATGATACAACAAAGTAAATGTCAATTTTAGGTGAAAACAACCTTGATGTTATCTACAGTCAAAAGCTTAAGAATATGGTAGGCTGATGCATAAACTTAAAGATAAATTCCTTTCGCTCTTTCCAGTTTATTTTCATACAACCAGTTGATATATATGATGCACCATTTACAGAAGTATCAAAATTAGAGAAGTGTGCTCTGAATAGTTTAATAGAACATAGTAATTTAGTAACCTTGCAGTAATAATTTTGTTTTGTTTACTCAAAATATAAGCTTAATAATCTACTGAGGTGAAACATTCTTCCTTTGCGTTTCTGGTGGCACGTAGATCATTAAAACCTGGGGGAAACTTATGTTTGTAAAGCGGATTGAGATATTAAGGTTGACGGAAAGGATGAGGGTGCAAAAAACGAAGTTGTAGAAAAAAATCCCCCTTTTCAGGATAAGTTGCACCTTTTCAAAAGATCAGAGCCAAAAAGAAACAGTCATTATCATTAACATCCGAAATGTATGAAGTGAAGTATGCACTTGTATATTCACCCAATTGCTTTGCATATTTTCATAATGTATCCTTTAAACGGAGTCATTTCAGATGAATACGAGAAAATTAAGGGCTCTGCTGACATCATTTGTAAATGTCAAGGAAAAAGTGTTAGTTTGCATATCATGTGAATTACTTTTGTGTTGTTCAACGGTTCAATGACATGGTATATGTTCCTCATAGATATTAGATATAAAGTTCTTAATTTCACGATTGTCATCTGTTGCAGGAGTTGAGATTAGGCTTCTCACAGCAAAGTATCATTTTTACAAATTCAAATATTCATCAGCACTTTGGCATGTGCTGTTGTGTAAATAATGTGTGTACATGAAAGTTAGGTGATGACTGATGACGATGGCTGTGACTACGATGAGCAGGACATGATAACGTTGGTATTAGCAAAGCTATTCAAGTAGGTTTTTACAAGCAAATTCAAAATGAATATGGAATATGAATGTGTCACAGACACCTGCCATTTGTTGTCTTCACCTGTTCTTCACATTCTACTGTTATGATCCCGGAAGCTACAAGGATTTTATAGTGATCTCTTAAATCTTGACGTTTCCTCGCCGCAAAATGCAAAAGGAACCACAAAGTGGGTGTCCTCATTTCACTGCTAACTGCTTCCATTTTCCATCCGTTTGTATTTACTTTGTGCATTTAGCCAATGATGACACTGCCTTTTATGCTGTGATGTTATTTATTAGAGTGTGGCAATGAAATATATAGTATTGGTGGGTTTTTGAATGCTAGTTTTCCAATTTTTTAAGATAGATCAGGACATTTGTCATTGCATCGCTTATTGAAATTGTCCTTTATTTCCTAAAACTAAAATCAATACTGAATTTCTTGAAAATATATGGCGCAGTTAAAGTACAGACTACAACCGTTTTTCTTTGCATGAGATTTTGGATGCGATCAATTGTTTGTTGTTTCTTTTTAACATGCTCGCCAACACGAGTTATGTCTGCACTTAATAAGTAAATGAGAATGCGAAACTCAAAGCATTATTTACACTTTCCTAATATTGTTAATTTTGACTAAGCTCAATAAATTATGGATGTTCAAAGAAATGACGCTCAACAACACATTTCCTAATTTTTTGTAATGTTCACAGGGCATAAATAAGGAAGGCTGTCATTATCCATTTTCCTTGCAATTTCAGCAAAAAATCTCGATTCGAAAGCAAAGCACGTATCAATAGAAAAAAGGAAGATACGCTAGACAAATTGCGATTCTAATGAACACAAGTTTATTTGGATAATGATGGGAAAATTCATTTAACGTGGATAAACTTTAATTTTCCTGTTTTTTCGCATAGGGAGAAGTGATTTCCATCAACATATTTATGTACAAAATACACAATATATTATATACATATATGCATCAGCATCAAAGTTTGGTAATGTGTACGTACATCCTAATAAACTTTTTACGTAAACATACATTATGTAAAAAACGTGAAAGAAGAGACTAGTAAAAAATATCATGGTTAGTTTAATATCCTAATTTACCACCTGAAGAGGTGTAAATACCCTTTGGTTATGCAATAGAAAATGTTTCATGAAAGTGTTCATTTGTCCACAAATATAATTGTGACTCGGCCAATAATTTAATACTAATTTCTTTCTTAGCTTATGCTCATCATCATTACTCTAAAAATACATAATGACACTAGAGCCCACTGATAAAAGGAAGATTACTGGTTCAATTTCAGACACTTCCGCAAAATATTATAGTTAAATTTTGTTTATTCTAGGCAGACGCGTACATCACGGTTTACAAACGTACAGAAATTGTTAAAAAATATCGTGCGAAAAAATTACAGAATTAGAAAATGCAAATGAATCTATTTGTTTGGATAACATAACATACTCATTCCCAACTCAACTTCATTAAAATCTGACTGCACTAGAAATCTTCCCGCACGACGGTACCTACAACTGTTACCTAATTGATCCTCAAATTGTAATTTTTTGATTAAAAATAATTGCTAATCTCATCATCATTTTTGCCGCAATAAGTTTGAAAATTTGTAAAATTTGAAATCACGGCAGGAATGTACTTGACAAAGATAACCATTAAAAAATGAGGATAAGGCTTGCACATGCAGTTCGCGTCAATTTTATGAACATACAACGGAAAACTGATACAACATTTTTTGTCTTGTTATGAGATAATTTCCTTGTGACATTATATTTGCCAGGAGTTTATCAATAAGCAATTATTGCTTAAATATCATAGGGATGTTGGATGTTACCAGTCACAAACTTTAATCATTGAGATGTAACATCACGTGTCATGTTATACAACCGAGTACAAATCAAGATTAGCTTGCGATTTTCGAAATAACCGTAAAGGAGTAAACCAGCTTTTCCAAAAATCTTTGACGAGTCTGAACAACGGTGGACATATGGCAAAACAAGGGGTTGTAATGTTGTAAAGCGAAGGGATGAGCTAACTATTACCTAATTTTATTGCCATCAATTTAAACTTACTACTGAAGGTTTTTAAGGAGATAAGTATTTGAGTATAACTTTTTAGACTGTCACGGCAAGTTGTGGTGTATATATGCGTCTCCGTAAAACATGCATCATACAATAACAGCGTTTTTGAAGTTGCATTAACGGTGGTCTTTGTGTTAAAGGCAACGTTTCGTTAAGTGATCTGATATGATTTTGAGTTTTTAGCAACATGATCCTCCGTTCCGAAGCCTGCAGTATTGTTATTGTCTCCTTTGAAATCTTTTACTGTCATACAAACTGTATTGAGATATCACGTACATGAAAAATATTATTAAAACAATTCCTGTATCGACTAATAGCAAGACGACGAAGCCTCACTAAGGCAAAAAATTAGAGACAAACGAAGAGGTATTGTCAATATGACACGCTTCTCTTGTTGTTTCATCACAAAAACAAATTTAATACAGTAGAGATGTTAAACGACCTTTCAGATGAGTTAATGCAGTTACGATATTAAAATTATGATATGCCACTGTAGTCACTTTTCTTAGGCATTTATCAGCAAAACAGCAAGGGTTGTCTGTAATCGGTTTATGAAATATCTAAGCTACAACTCACCCTTCTGCTTCATACAATGCTTTGCGCTTCTTTAAAAGTCAAATTTGATGACAAGGAACTGCTCATGCTTTAAGTTTCAATGCATATGTTGTGTATTTTAGTTACATTACAATGAGTTCACTGGAAGGAAAATTATTAGAAAAGAGGAAGAAACGGATTTTAATTTCATTCTTCCGTGACGACTGTATCCTTACTGCAGTTTTACACCTACTCATGTAGGAATATTTATTTATAATTAAGTATTGAGTAGTATCGAATCGAGCTGTAATGATCCTGTACTGTTAATGTTAATATGCATCGTTTGTAAGTAGGCTCAAAACTTTATTTTAAAACACTACCTATTTGAGTCAACAAATGCGATTTCCTATATTCCCACATCTTTGGTAATGACCTTTTCATGTGTAATAGTTTATTTAAATTTCATAGTCATTTGCCTATTATGGACAAGGGTTGGAAAGAAGGGGATGCACAACACATTTTGGTAGAATTGGGTTACCAGTTAAAAGAGATTACAACGAACTATCATATAGAATTTATGACGTTTGTGATCATTAAAATCAAGACTCGAAGATCGGCAATGAATTTGCTAACGTGACATGTGGGACGGAAAAGAATTCGATTCAACCCTGTACTTGTGCTATACCAAATAAAGTATCCATGCCAGGTGCGCAGCTTGCTGTGCGTGCGACGCATGTATGTACATTTATAATAGCCGATTTTCAAATTTGCTGTAATTTGTTCCGTCTTTCATTTGTTAGTCATACATCTTTGTTAATTTACTAATTGCTGTCGTGGACAGAATAATATATAAGGTGGTATTGATTCCAAGGGTAGGACTGAACAAACAGAAGTAATATGACTTGGGTAAGCCAAGAATTTCCTGTCGGCTGTACAAGTTTTTATAACGGTGTTGGTTATGAGAAGAAGGAAAGGACTGGTACGGGACATCCCTGATAAATAAAGAACTATAATTTCCGTGTTTTAAAAGTGCCAGTAGGATGAAAAGAAACTACAGTAGAATACACATCAAAGGACAATATTATGTTGATGGACTCATTGAAATAATAATTTCATTATTGATGAAACATGTACTAAGGTCCGACAGATGTTACTAAAATATGTATGAATGAAAACTCTTGAATATATAATGATGCGATTATGATATACAGATGTGTTGAGCGGTCCGGCGAAGCCAATTCAGTTTTGGTCTTTATTTTGGCTTGGACATAAAAACTAGGTTGAACGTCGGTAGGCGACATGTAATCTGAAACGGTATTTTATAAGGTGCTTGTATACCCGACTTATTTTTTAAAAATATTTTTAAATGTATGACATTGTCAGAAGAAAAACATTTGTAAGAAATTCTTAATAAAACAAAACCGCATATGTTTCATCTAATGTCATCAGCACCGCACCAATAACCACCTTATATGATTACCCACCATATAAAATTTGATACTGAGGTAATACAGTGGAAAAAAGTTAGGGTCTTTTTATACGTTTTCATATGTAATATGTGCGGCAATGATAATGAAGTAATGGCAGTTGGGATTAGGATAATCACCACAATAAAGGTATCATAACACTTCATTGTACTAAATTATATCATATCAAACAGGAGCATCTTTTGAATTTCATGGAATTATACCGTTTTATTACAACCTACAAATAATAAGGAATTTAATTAGCGAATAGTTATTTGGGTAATGAGTGACGGAGAAAGAAAGGAATTAACTTAGAAAGAAATCGGATTAGCTAAGTTGGTTATGGAGGGCAGCCTTTAAATGCAGCTTTAGTTTATCTCTTCTATTAAGAGGTATTAACCTGTATTAAGTTCATACATGTAATTCAAACAGAAAAATGTTATTAAATGAATGCCTAATACTTCTTACATCATGTAATGCAGTATTTATAGCAATTTAAAACCCTTTCTTTTTATGCGTTACAGAAAATCTTTCATGTAGAAACAAGAACCGTTGCACTTGCACTCATCGACTCATGTTATTACGATTTTATAGTATATTAAATTTAATATATTTTTTAAGTTGCTATTCTTTCGGTGTGGTTTTATTAAATAATACCTAAAGACAAAGATAAGAACATACCCAATAATACTTTAATATCCATGTCACTCGGTTAAGTAGCGTGAATTAGCAATATGCAATGCTCATCTCCTTTCAATAGTGTAAATGTATGCTAATTTGGAATTATGCTTATTGTATTACATTTATCAAGACTTGAAATAAAACAAAGGATGAGAGAGGTCATTTATTCTTTCGTTAGGAATACCGTGAATCTGCCAATCTAGGACTATGAAGGATTAATGCGTATTAAATATTAGCGTTAGCATAGCTCGATTATGAAAATATAAAATTTCATGCAGGCAGGTAGTTTGAATCAACAAGGTTGTTACAGGAATGTGATCGGAATTATAGTGAGTTGTTCTACATACCATATGAAATTGATGCCAAGTGCAAAAACAACAAAAATGAAACCTTTTGATGTGTTCCTGAATAAAAATCCAAGGGCCAGCCAGAGTCAACACGTTACTTTATTGTGCACATAATGCTAATATAAATCTCAATGTAGCCAAAACGAGCTCTTACAAGAGGTCTTCCCGTTTTAAACAAAATGTCAAGAATATGACATAACCGGCAACGGATGTGTAGTAGGTACACAATACACATGATAACTACTAAGGATTTTAAAGATTTTTCACAATTGTTAGTTTGAATTCACTTTCAATTTTTTAGTTTGCATGCTGAATGTGAATATCAATAGTCCAGGATTTATTTGAAAAGATTTTTATATTATTCCACAAATTATTTAAAATTTAAGAACCTTTAATTTTATACGGAGCAATGACCTCACAACAGACCTTACCTCAAAAACGAAATTGGATGCATTATAGTAATCATTAATTAGATTCTAAAAGGAGTGCTGATTCCATGCATGACAAAAGAAATCGTAGCAAAACTAAATGTTAACAGAGCGAACCTAAAAATCTTGAATGTTTACAATAAGCTGATAACACAATGGCCCGATTTAGTTTTTACAATAAAGTCTTGGTACCGAATATACTTTCAATTTCATAAATCGATTAGGTACGAAAACGAACCAATTTGTTAAATTGTTTCTGCCAAAACAAGGAAACAAAAATGGATCTAAAAGACGATTTGCTTACCTTTAAATTTGAATCACGTGGCAAATTCGTAATTTGTTTTATCGAAAGCTAAGCTCGGTTTAAAATTTGTATTTACGCATCACATTTGAATGAAATTCCCATTCATTTTATTTGTATATCTGAACGTTGCAATGTTTTGCAATTTGAAACGGCCCAGGTAGGTTTCACCTGCTGATGCACCAGTTAAATGAACGAAGTTCTGAAAGTCTTTGTTTAACAAAACATTACATCCACTTGATTATTATTATCATTATTAGTATTATTCAGTGAGTCCCCACGCAAAGGATTTGCAATAGAAATACATACAACTATGAGACATGTTATGGTTGGGTGAGCCTTTTCAGGGATCCCTCTTTGTTCACTTAAGCGCTTGAAACTGAAAATGCCCTTTCAAATGCAAAACAAAATTTTTAATTCCTTGCATGCATTTTTTAAATCATGGAAAGTAGAAGCTTACCTAATCATTTGTAATAAAGTCTACATCAATAAAAGACGCATCTTCATACAAAAGCTTTAAGCGATTTTCGCTAATTCATTTAAACTTATTCGAACAGATTGTTCAATACTATTTATTCTCTCAAAAAACTAAAACGTGTAAAATCCTTGTTTGATAACGCATTACCATATTGGCAAAACTATACAGTGGATATTGAATTCTTAACTAATTCAAAACTTTGCTTTATTTTCAGGTTGCCAATTTTTCCCAATCGGAGAATATTTACGCTTTATTAGAGTACCAGAGAATCTTCAAATTGGGGATAGAGTAGTTACTTTAGAAATTCATTCTAAACATAATTTAACGTTAGAGTCAATTGATAAGGTAAGTTCAGCACAGTTGTATTTAAAACCGAGGGTCGCTCACTATACAGCTTAAATGACTAATTGTTCATATTCTCCGATTATGGATAGGGTGACGATGCCAAGTTTTTCGCCATAGTAGAAAAAGAGTCAGATAACGTGGATCTGGTGTTAGCCCGAAGTCTGGATAACTTTGTTGACCAAGATAGTCCGCAAAATATTATGAAATTCAGATTAGTATGTTTTCCAGATGGCGCAGATAAGGTATGTAACGAACTCTTATTAAATCAAAGGGTATTAGAATAAATACAAGTTTGTAATCAAAAATTCCTAAATATTCCTAGACACCATCCTTCCTTCAATTTACGGTGTATATTGAAGATGTTAATGACCACGTGGTGAGAATGAATTTATTTTAAGCATCTTTTATCCGATCAATCTTGCTGACTTAATTAGCAGAAACAAAAGAACAGCTTTACTGGTACTAATTGACTATAATAAAAGAATTCATTTTATTTTCATGCAAAATTTAGCCGGAGTTCCTTCACGCCCCATACTTCGTTACTGTGGAAGAGCTGACACCAGTAGGTCAGTGTGACATTCTCAATGTTCCTTTTCGCTTTGTCATTTCCATTTTTACTTTCAATCTATACAAACAATATGCTACATTTATATTTACTATATAACCATTAGTATTATGATTTTTGCGTGCTTTTGTTGACTGTCTTACGTAATACGAATATTATGATGCTTTATCGACGAGCAACCGACAGACAATGATTTTTTATGCAGTAGTATAATAGTAGCTTCATTTTTCTTTCTTACTTGCTTTGTCACGACAAATCCACAGTATTGGAAATATTACATTATATGAAGTGGCACGACACGGCAACGACCTCAAAAATAAATTGTGATGAAAAAGAAATAATAATAACTCATTTACCGCTGCTGCTCTCTGAGCACAGGTCTTACAGTATTTCGTGGCATCAGTGCAGTCGACTTGGATAAGCCAAATACAGCCAACTCAGACGTCGTTTTCTCCATCGTTGAAGGGAATGACGATGGGAAGTTCGCATTAGAGAGCAGTCATAATACTGCGTTGATTGTCAAGAAAAGTCTTGACTATGACGCAGGAGACCATGAGTTCAAACTCAAGATAATGGCATCGGTAAGTTGCATTCTATTATTGAAAGGGTGAATTCAAATAAAAAAGCTTAATGTATGTCTTAATGTCTTAATACATGATAGCGATAGCTCAGTTTTCAATTAAAATGACGTGAATGCTTACACAGTCATATAAACCATACGACATCGCACCGCTAAGTGCATATTATTCAATGGATGACACGGTAATTGATCCCTGCTTGCATATTGTAATTATGAAGCCCTCCTGCAAGTATAAGGCTTTCGCTTAAATTATTCACCTCATCAGTTTAAGACAGCCGAGCAAGAGGTATCTTTTTCACTGAAATTGCTCAAAGGAAGCGAAAAATAAAAAAAATAAAAGGAAATTACAAATACTAATTGATATACCTTATGGTTCAGTCAGAAGTTTAAAAATAACTTTGAGCTTCGCTACATATGTAAAACGTTTATACTGTTACCCAATTTTTAAAAAGTAATTAAGCTTTTATCTTTTCAATTACCTCCTGCGCTTAGGACCGAGGGAGCCCACCCCTTGCCAGCTATTCTTATGTCACCGTTCGGGTTGTAGACAATGACGATCTGCCGGTAGCGTTCAGCAAATCCCAATACAGCACTCAAATCAAAGAGTTTTTCCCTTTCAATGTAAGTCAAGCTTTCAAAAAGACTACCCATTTATTATGCAACATGAATTAAATTATTTGGCAGTCATTTGATTTACAAAGAAATCAACTTAATTGCCTACCAATATTATAAAGTCTTTAATTAAGTACGTTATGCAAAACATCTTAAAAATAATTTTCCTTTGATTTGTTTCGAAACAGAACGCGTCGATTCATCAAGTAGTCCCTTTTCCCACGCCAATTCAAGCATACGATCAGGATTTGGCAATTAATTCATCTGTGCAATATGATATTATCTCTGGAAATGATCTTGAGTATTTTGAAATCGATCCACACAATGGTACATTATTCCTCGTTAGAGAAGTTGACAGGGAGTCATTAGCCAGCAATACATTTGATCTCCAAATCCGTGCAAGGCAAAGTGATGATCCAACTAAGATGGGTCTCAGCACCGTCGACGTCGAAATTCTTGACTTGAATGACAATTTGTAAGTTGCATGGTGTGATTATGACAGAGTCACATTTGACTAGCTTTTGCATGCTTAAATCCTTCGTAGAATTTCACGGGAAAGAATTACAATTATTTTCCTATTAATTAAATCCTTATAGGCCGCATATTAGCCTCTGATGCTGATCAGGCAAGTTATCTACTTTCATTTTTATTCATTAATTTAAATTTCTAGATGCGTATAATTACTTTCCTCTCTACTATTTCATCTCAGCTATTGTAACGCTTATGGATATAATATGCATTTTGGCTCATAAACACGCATCCTTTACTGCACCTTTATAAACCACAACAAATCTGACCACAAGGTGATTTCACCTTTTGGATTATTAATTTTGTAGGGCGAAAATGCAGAGTTTGAGTACAAACTTGAAGATAAAACGAAAGCATTTCAAATTGATCCAAAAACTGGTTGGCTCACTGTCCAAGACCAGTCGCAGCTGGACCGTGAAAAGACCACGTCAATATCCTTGAAGGTGGTAGCTGATGAGAAAACGCCAAACGTGGCTTTCGGCACTAGTAAAAGTTTTGCAATTGTTGAAGTCTACTTGCTAGATGCAAATGATGCCAATCGTAAGTCCTTTTTGTATGCATTCTCATTTTCATACACAAACTGCAGGTTTTGAGTGATCTTTAAAGATGTTGATGTTCAGTATGAACCGATATGCAAGAGAGAAGAGAATGACTGTGATATTATGCAGCTATACTCAAAATATGCCTTAACGTGACTATAAAATAGTTTGTATGCAGTTTGCAAAAATTCAATGTGACTTTATTATCGTCTCAATGAAGCGTAATGAAGTGGAACAGATCAAAAGCAGCTAGTCTCACGTTGCATTTTATTTTATTTTCTAATGCTCGCTGACAAATCTTGATGTTTTTTTAACTCTAATCTTTTTGCAGCGACATTCATCCCATCTAATCTTTACAAATTTCAAGTTACCATTGACTCTGAGATTGGGTCAGTGGTCGGTCAGGTATGAAAATACAAGTTTACATATACGAATTTGCAGAACAT
>JAHZNG010002611.1:0-12494 GCA_027744375.1 Orchesellides sinensis
TGCAGTCCATTACAAATAACAGCTTGAAAATTTATGACATGACGAGAAATAAATTTTACAAGTCTTGCAAACTCGATACATACAAACGTGTCTGGAAAGCTTGAAGACATATCAACAAAAAGTTAACGCCAACGCCATGAATGGAGTGCATGTATTGTTTTACACGGCTCAGGCTGATGCAGCTTTAGCGGAATACCAGCACACGCAGACTTTACATCCGCTTCTTTTTGTTATTTCATACATACATATAAAAATGCACGTTGTCATAAACTGGAAGGATATTCCTTACTCCTCCGCATATCATTCCATTAAAATTATATCAAACTTCCGCTATTTCCTTGTATTTTCCAAATATAGCAAGCTCAAACATAAAATGAAAAATTGTTGTTGAAATGCGAAGACCTTTTTTTGCTGCCCCTGTGAAAACCTTGTTCTCACTATTCTTAGACGTACAATTTCAGGCACACTAGTAACTGGAAAGATCACCTAAGGAAAGTTACACGCATTCTGCACGGCACACATAAAAAGGTACACACTCATACACGACTCTTTCTATTTTGTTCCTTCATCTCGTGCATTTCGTAAATGAATTTGCATATTTATAATGAGTTACAGCCACAGGAGTAACAAAAGAAAGAGCACAAAGCAGAAATAAATATTATACGAGAAATGCAAAATGGGAATATAAAAGTGCATTGCAAATGAGTTTTATAAATAAATATGCATGTACAATAAATTCTTCCGACTTCTGTTTGCCTCTTTTAGCCCTTGTGTGCGTGTATTATTATTCCGAAATGTGGCATTATGCAAATTGTTACTTATTTCTTCATGTTTTCAGAAGATTACTTTTCTCTTGTGAAACATGCCCTTTATTTTTTATTATACGCATTTTATAGTCTTAATGTTACGTTTCTTTGATCAATTTTAAGTGCTCATATTCTAGATTTAGTACATTTCTGAGTGTAGTACCAGAAATAAACTAGTTTTAAAGCTACATGTATTACACTTTTCTTTCATCTCTCATGTTAGTCTCTTTCGTAACTATTCATGATGTTATTGTTGTTAGTACTGACTGCATTTCTAATTCCAAGACATATGGTCAACAAGCCAACCAATGACAAACAATCCTTCTGCATTTCATAAGCATGTATCGAGTTTGCAAGACTTGTAAAATTTATTTCTCGTCATGTCATAAATTTTCAAGCTGTTATTTGTAATGGACTGCATTTCTAATTCCAAGACATATGGTCAACAAGCCAACCAATGACAAACAATCCTTCTGCATTTCATAAGCAATTGCTTGTCTGTCGTAATTTTGATTTCTACCATTGTAATTTGGGTACCTTTCAATCACTTTGAGTACGAACAAACATGTGAATAAGTTATGTTCGAATCGAAGTCTTTGTTGACGATGTGTTTTGAATGCGACGACTGGCTAGAAGTAGTAGTTATTAACGATCTATCCTATACGGCTAGCTCATTTTCTTTGACAATATGTCCATCTATCCTGGCATTGACACTGGACTTGCCTTATTGTCAAGCCTGGACTAAACAAAGTAAAAGGGTGCCGGGGTGTAAAAGCACGAGGAGATTCCTTATAGCAAGTCCAAAGGTTTTGAAAGTAAAATTTCAATAGTCTGCCACTATTATTGGGATTTTACAAAAAAACCAAGATTGGCTGACAACATTAGTAATTTTCTTGCGCTACCTGATTATGCATTATTTAACTTGGTTCAATCACCCATGTGTATACTGCAGACAGACTGCCTTGTGCGTGAAACAGTTGAAATATAAGCACCTCTGTAATTTCCTATCTTAAAATGAGAGCAGCAGGATATCTAGGCAATTTGAGCTATGGCTTTGTCCCCATGTGGTAACAAAGCTATGATGTAGTGAAGTATGTGGCTTTATTCGTATTATGCGTAATCACATTGGATGACGATGTGAATGTGAATGAATTCCTCAGTCCTCAACTATAGATATTCTGGCTTTCAATACAACCACAACTCATAGAATTTGTCAATTTGCTTACCTTCATTCTCTTCTTATGGCATTGTTCCTGTTGTGGATGTATACAAATAATGCTAACAAATAAGCTAAGGAATATAATATATCAGGACAGCAGAACTGTATAGAAAAATTGCCAGGTAGCACACTGCACATATACAGAGAGAAATGTGGAGAAAACCAATTTTCACATTAATAATAGCAAAAGACTGCCTATCTACATCCGACTAGTCGGCCCACTTGCCATTTTATTTATTATAAAGAGGTGAACATTGAATTTCTAAACTGCCACTGTGCACGAAGTGTGTGAACTTTCATTAAAACCTGAGTCAAATTGAGGGTTTTTATGCATTCCTTTGTTGACGCATACGAATGTATTATACGTACCTACGCATTTATGAATATGCTAAGAATATGCTATACCAATTTACCTACACATGGTTATCAGCTCAAATAAAAAGTAGCTTTTGAAGAACTTCGTATAATACATGTTCATTTTGAAATGTTATATTACGATTGGAATATCATTAGAGAATGTATTTCCGAGAGGTAGAAAAATGGCGAAATGAATGATGGTATAAATAGGTAAAAAGCGCTCTGTCAGGAGGACGTCTACCAGTCTATCCGCTCAGTTTACTCGTTCGTGGAAAGAGTCAACCAGGCACAATAAGCACACGAAGAAAATGAGATTGGCATGCAAATGTGTAATTGAATGATTTATGGATGCGTAAGAATCGAGTGAATGAAGAAAAAACGTCGATTGCATACATGTATTCATAACACCAAATATATAATACCTGCTTCAGAGATCCTGCCTATTTGCTTGCTTGTCAAATTCGTGCTGTTTGCATGAAACTTTTGCTCGGTTTTCTCTTCGGGTTTAAACAGTGTTCATACGTGGTAATCGTGAACTGTGTATGTTTACATTGGTGCGTGTTTTTGCTTTCTGTCCCTGTCAAAACCGCTTGTTTATTTAGTATTCGACGAAACGAGACACAAGCATACCAAAATACTCATAACATCCGATCCTCGACCAGGCAAAACTCATAAATGACCTTCATAATTTTGTGGGGTAACATAATCCACAAGCAGGGAAGATTAGATCCTTCATATGCATTCATTCGTTGATTATTACTGAATTCATTAGCGTCAAAGTATCCCTTTCATTTGCATGCTTTGTTTACAGAATACACAATTGAACCATTTCTGTGACTTAGGTAAGGTCAACAATGTTTCATTTCACTTTTTCCTCTAGTTTCACTGGTCGATTATTCAGGTTAGTTTCCCATGTCGGTCGTGCACGTGCCAAGTTCACTAACTACACAGAAGTTACTCGTATTTATTCATTTCATGGGAAACACAACGCTCAACGTGAGCCGTTTTCAGATTATCTGACCCATGACCTTGTGAATGAATATTGTATTGTTGAATGTCTGGCTTACTTACACCAGTGCTTAGTAGATTCCCACAAACTCTGACAATTTTGCAAGTAACGTTAATCAATCAGAAAACCTACGTTAAACAATGAAACTGACTTTTCTGAAAATTTTCTGGAAGCCCAACAGGAAATATTTCGCCAACTAAAAGCGCCACCCGTTAGAACACCACTAGTCGCTTCAATCTTGTAACAAAATCCCTTCATTTTATACTTATTCTCAACCTGATTTGATGAGAAAAGCAAACACAAGGGTAGTGCCGAAAGGTATAGATTTTAGTGTTCACTCACCATGTCTGCCTGTGGCAATCTTTTCTGTAAAAGCTGAGGTAAAACGGAAAGGTTATTTACCAGCCAGACAGACTTGAATGAAATAATAAGAATACAAAACATTTGCTGAGTTATCCAGAATTTTGTGTTGTTACTCTCCAGCGAAAATGTAGCTAAACATAGGATATCTTAATACATAAATGATGCATTCCTTATGCCATATTCGGATATTGTATGTATGGTTATTGTAAAAGATAATTGTAAATGCTGTACCATCAAGCGTCTGACAAACGGAAGAATTTTGGTGCGACGACGTATTATATTAGAAACAACTCTGTACACTTTCCTGTGTTATTATGAGAACCGTCTATACTGCATGGTCGCCTTGCTTCCATATACCATAAAGAAATATAAGAATGGGTTTATTATATTTCTGCGCTCTCTCATATTATTGCTGCTTGTACTTGTCTCCTTAACCCTTAAACAGCCGGCGGATTTTGTTCATCTCATTCGTTTTCGTTATTATTGGCTCGCTTTTGTTTGTTGTTGTTTTTTGTAATTTTCCTCTGCGGAGGTTTCTGGTCTAAGAGCGGTAGTGTGGCGGTTGTAGTCTCGGAAAAGCTGTGTTATGAAAGCAATTTTCTCTTTTGTGTGGCATTGATTCTTTGTTGTGTTCCTGTTGGTCGACCGGAATTGAGAGCATTTGATCGCCATCAAACTATAGAACTTTCCTTTTCTCTTTGTGTATGTATTACAGTACAAACTACTCCGTTGAGTAGCATTAGATTGGTTTGCTTACCACAAAAAAGTACCGCTTCAGTACCTTTATCTTTATCGTGCAAATATGTCAATGTATAAAGTGTTATGTAACAATATACGTATGTAAGTGTAAAGACCTGAACTTGGTGAAAGCAGTTTTTAGTAAACCATATATATTCGTATAAAACCATCAGCGCAATGCGAAATCGCTACATACGCTCGTATATTCCACTTGTGGTCGTAAAACTATAAATGGAAGAGCAATATATATTTAAGAAAAATACTAGCAAGTGCGGGAAAGTCTACTTCCACTGCCTTTTCTAACAACCTTGTGTAGATAATTCAGAGAAGCGATAACATTAGAAATTCAGACGCATGCTGTGAAGCCGTAGTGAAGCTTATATTGGCGAAGCACCTGGAAGCAGCCTCAACACGAAATTCTTTCTTTTGTATGGCAAACCCTACACATTTCGTTGTGAGTTGCAATTTCTAGGAATATTCTGCCATTCTTGTACAGCCCCTGGCAGCAACTGCCGATAAGTGCTACTTCTAT
This sequence comes from Orchesellides sinensis, assembly GCA_027744375.1. Classification (NCBI taxonomy): domain Eukaryota; kingdom Metazoa; phylum Arthropoda; class Collembola; order Entomobryomorpha; family Orchesellidae; genus Orchesellides; species Orchesellides sinensis. Next base: position 5,025 of record JAHZNG010002611.1, read on the forward strand.
TGTTCCACTGCAACCACCAACAAGCAAACTGACTCTGCCTATAGTATTTGCAAGTCATTTAACCGTAGCCACTCCATATACAAAATGTAACCACATTTAGATTTACAACGCTACACCTAACTTACTCTAGCAAAAACCAGCAATGTCTGCTATTTCCGCTTTCCCCTTTTTGTTGGTATTTCGTGCTAAAATGATGTCTGTTTACTGGTCCCTCATAAAGCTAAACGTCACCAGTCATCAGCTGAAGTATTCTTCTTCTCAGCAATTTCTAGGAATATTCTGCCATTCTTGTACAGCCCCTGGCAGCAACTGCCGATAAGTGCTACTTCTATTGTTCCACTACAACCACCAACAAGCAAACTGACACTGCCTATAGTATTTGCAAGTCATTTAACCGTAGCCACGCCATATACAAAATGTAACCACATTTCGATTTTCAACGCTACACTTAACTTACTCTAGCAAAAACCAGCAATGTCTGCTATTTCCGCTTTTCCCTTTTTGTTGGTATTTCGTGCTAAAATGATGTCTGTTTACTGGTCCCTCATAAAGCTAAACGTCACCAGTCATCAGCTGAAGTATTCTTCTTCTCAGACCCGGTTTCCGCAAACACACCGTTTCCATTCGATCAATGTTCTGCATTGTAACTAGTATTTTGTATTCAGTGCTTTCACTCAACATACAAATATCGTTTTGTCAGCATATATTTGGTTATATGACGGGAAAAACCGTAGTTGCTGATACACTTCCGTGTTTTTCATTGTGTCTATGAAATATTGTTTATTCAGCGGAAATGTCATAATGAAAGTATCTCATCAGAGCAAGCTATTACTTCTGTGATCACAGTCCAATACTATTCATTTGGGGGAGAGAAAGCAGGATAAATCTGTTATTTCCTTGTTTCATTTAGCTTTTGCGTGATCCAGCGAGAGACTAGTAAGCATATTTCGAGAGTTCCATGCTGTCTCAAATGATCTTCATCAGAAGCCATCAGATTCGGGATCAGTCCGAGCTTATAAATCGTATGTTGCTCTCATCTTGTGGGAAGTGAGTAGGTACGCACCATAATCTACCGGTATGTGATGTAGTATTAAAACGAGGGGAAATTAATTCCAAATACATATGAACTCTACTAGGAAAATATGAAGCTAATATGAGCTCTATAACCGGATTCTCTATTACTTTTCATGCTTATTTTTATGATATTACTATGGATGTTCGACATAGAAAGTAACTTACAACGTGTATGAAACTAACTCAACCTGACATTCATCTGACTAACAAGCGCAGGAAGGAAAAGAGAAGGAAAAGCAAGCTGTTGCCCTTTACGCAAAAGTCACTGCATCTGCTGGATTTCATCATGGACGTTATACATCAGGTTGCAATAACCAGGGAAATATCGGTGTACACATGGTTGTCGCAGCTTCATATGGTAAAATCACGATACTTTCAATACAGAAGTGAGCGTTTATTTATTTCCTGATTTCGGGCAAATTGTCTTTATTTGGGTTTCATCGGAAATACATACTTTCACTCAAAAACCTGACATTCATCTGACTAACAAGCGCAGGAAGGAAAAGAGAAGGAAAAGCAAGCTGTTGCCCTTTAAGCAAAAGTCACTGCATCTGCTGGATTTCATCATGGACGTTATACATCAGGTTGCAATAGCCAGGACAATATCGATGTACACATGGTTGTCGCAGCTTCATATTGTAAAATCACTATACTTTCAATACAGAAGAGACAAGTGAGCGTTTATTTATTTCCTGATTTCGGGCAAATTGTCTTTATTTGGGTTTCATCGGAAATACATACTTTCACTCAATATATATGTAGTATAAAATAATATACAATATTATGCCACATAGAATGGATCTCTGAGACAAGTATCAGTAAATTTCGATGCTCACTCCCACATTTACCGTGCGAGCTTTCAGGTATATTGTGTACGTTAATTAGTACACAAAAGATTCAACGGACCGTAATAAGCATAAGCATAAATCAAAAATTGTAGGCATAAAATCATGGTTTCTTAAAGTGCATTGAATTTTAGTAGGTTTAGAATTTTTTAATGATGAAACGGACGTTTGATGTAGCAAAGGTTGAGAATACCTAAATTTTTCAAAAAGGGTTAGCGTTATCGACAATGAAAGTCAGCCGTCTAGTCTATGGATGTTCGTGCAAGTCAGCCAAGTTTATCCTGCTGAATTCTTTCCAGTGTATTTTACTTTTCGCAGACCGTTGCTTGTCTAAACGTTGACGAAGATGAAAGAGTGAACTGACCCAAAGTAAAATATTTACTTGCCTGTCTTGGTCATGAGTGTATACACTCTAAGAGACATAAAGTATGCTCCCACGAATACCAAAAGAAAGAGAATGGTGGTCCAGCATTTTCACTACTGCTCACTAAACCATTTCAAATTCAATTGGATCTGTGGCACGCGTTTATAACGAGACACACCAACAATGCTATTTATATCTAGAAAAAAGTATCAGAGGGGAAGACCACCAACCGACTGTCAGACTTTCAAAGTTAAAAGTTCGTAGTTATTCCCGAAATGGACTTTATTATACTTCCAATATTACTACGTAGATACCCGTTTATGTACATAAGCTGAAAAGAGATCGTGCTAAATAGCATGACACTATATGTATCTCGTGTTTGAGTAGCTCAGTAGCTGATTCAAGCACACATGAAATCTAAACAGTGAAACTTACCTTGTTACTGAAACTAGGGATCGGACAAAAGTCAAAGAGATTCCACATGATTCTCATTACCACCACAACACCACACACATTGCATGTTCCAAAAAGCGCTCTTGATGGCCAGGTGGACAAGAGGCAGACAAGTTGGTTTGTGGTGGTAGCGGTGTATATATGCACTGCTGTGAAAGTACTTTATTGTTAGTAGTCCTACTCTTCTCCACTGAGTGAAAATAGTCACGGATCATAGGATCAAATTATACGGGTAGGTAAGCCTATTACAGCTAACAAATATTGAGCGCTAAGGGAGTAAAAACTCCATGAAAAAAGTAGGCAAAAGCTCTTGTCAAACTAATATTAGCTTTGAACAAGCATTCATATACGTATGTAATATACATGCATACATTGAATGACAGTCATTCCATCCGTATTTCTTTCTCTCTCAGTTTTCTCCTCTTTCTTTTGTAGCCTTAATGGGATCCTTAAAATCCAACAGGAAAGAGTAAGTATTATACTTTTGCTGATACTCCAACAACTACTAATGTTCTGTTCTACACGACTTCTATTACCGTTGCAAATGGAGATGACGCGCATCATTTCTTTTTTTTCTAGTTTTTTTTCATATGGATCTCGTAAGTGTGCGTGTGCTTTGATGAAAATGATGATGACGGTGTGGTGGCAATGAAGATGCTGGTGCGCTGCGGTAGGTTCATATAAAAAACACAAATGTGACGTTACATATTTGCTTTCCTCCATTCCCTCTGTGTCTCTTTTGCAACTGTTTTGCAGCCAGTTTTGAAACTCTTTCTCACACACACACGTCATGCCAGCAGCACAATGTTAAGGATCATTTCCCTTAGTGCATTAAAGCCTTGTCTTGTGTGCTACTGCTGCTGACTGACAGTGCGCTGGGGCGGCACGGAACAGTGGATGATTACATGCATGCATCAATAGGAAAATGCAGGATAATATTATCAGTCCTGTAGAGAAGCAGCAGGAAGAGACCAGCAGTTTTTCTATTATTACATGAAAAGTTCAGGGGTATGAATGAGTATTAAGCGCATTCGCACGCACACTCTCTAGTTTGCCATCAAACCCTGGTTTTTTAATGGACCTGACATGATGAACAGCTGAGAAATTTTTTAGTCTGTCCTTTGTTCCCCACTGATCCGAATCTCCCGATGAAGGGAAGAATCGTAATGATATCAACACTTGAAATGAAGGAGCATGGTGGATGGAGAGCATGTACAAAGGCTTTTGTACTTTTGTGTTTGATACACAATATAAACAACTACAGTGCCTAACTTCCGATATGTATGTATGCTCATATAACGAAGGCACATGCGGCATTAACGGTGTTGTGTGGTATAGTTTCTCTCTCGAGACCCATTAAAACTAACGGGTTGGCCACTACTTGCCAAGTTGATCAAATAAAATAAACTTTTATCTATCTAAGTCAGTGCAATGTCAACGAGCCATAATGTATTTAGAAAGTAGCAGACAAGTTTACATTAATATATTAGGTTCATTCTGGGATAAATAATTATATGTTGTTAAGAGTTCAGATTAGTCTTCCGGAGAGTAATGCAGAGCTTCAACATAAATATCATCGTGTACCTTTCAAGCTTCTCTGCTTTTCATCAGTGGTAGTGAGTTATATATATTATATTATGGTTCTATGCCGTGAGCGCATATAATATATATGGATAAAAGATCGAATCTGAATGTAATATACTCACACAAGGTTAAGCTTTTGGCTCCCTGCTCATCTCATTCCATTCACTTGACGGTTTTAATGGGAGTCATATAAAACGTAAAACGGGAAACGGCATAAAAAACTCAAGAATGCATATACTGACATACATAACCCCTTATTATGGAAACTGTATCAACGGCATAAGTACTTAACTGAAAGAATAGTTTATACTTTATGTGTAATGTAAAATATATGTACATAATATGTATGTATGAATTTCTTTGAAAAAAAATGCATGTAAAAGTAGGGTGCACTTTCATTATCCTCCTGTTTTGTATCTCCACTAAATAGGACTTTTAAATGCAGAGCTGTGTGTAAGACGACTTTAATTTGGTTGGGGATAAACAAGTCAGTTGAAATGTCGTTTTGGTCCCGAGAGAAGTTGAGCTGTTAGTCCTAATGTCTACTATGTATACTGTTGCTCCAACCATTAACATCAACTACTCCTTTTCTCTCTTCATCCTTTCATAAAGTTTCACGCGAGCTTTTTTGGGATAAAAGTTTAAAAAGTTTTGCGATAGTACTTGAGAGTGGATTAAGGTATATACATACCTACATCCATAGTAATGCGTACATAATTCGCCAAAACTTTGGGTTTATGTTATGGATTTTTTGGTAAGCATTGGCTTAGTTTTTAGTATGCATAATACCATTTGTTACACCACCTTTCCCAAATTTCTTTAAAAAGTTAGACTTCATGCATACCTACATAGCTAATGTGTATAAAATAAATAACGTCACTTTAGGAAAAGGCGTTTCTCTAGTGGACTTGCTGAGTAAACTAAAGAGAAAGAAACTAAAAGGGGAGGGAAAATGTACAACACACTTTCTGTATCGAAATGATGAAAAGTGTGTTTGAAAGAAAGTTACAAGAGTTTTGAATCTTTTATTTTATTATTTTTTCACGTCTAAAGCTATTACCTTCAAAGGAGCACCAACTATTGGAGCACCATCAATTCCATTATTAGCAGCACTTCAAAGCTCAGCTGGGTTTCTCATGTAAAAATCCTTTTACTTTACCGTTTCTTCTCTCAAGCTTCTTTCATTTTATATATAAGTTGCAAATATCCGAGGAAGATATATATACGCTATGTATTATTTATATACTTTTAGTCCGAAATCTCATTGCAATCGCTCAAAGTTGGAAAAGTTACACGTAATTGCTCGTACCAAAATGTTTAAACATATTTTGCATCAATGAAGAAGTGTTTTTTACGAAAAAAAAAGCTAGAAGAAAGTTGATGGCATTACGAGGAAGGAATTTATAATTAAAAAAAGCTTAAAGCTGCATGGGCATTATATCCTTAACATATTTGTTTTAAAGGATGCCACAAGTAATACGACCCCATATTGCCTAACACACCACTATTAAACCGTTGATCTAGTTTTGCTGGCCGTTAGGGAAAGCAACATTGTGTTTTGGAACTGCCGCATTCTTTTACTACATCTGCTTAACGTAGCATTTACGTGAAATACAGGTATTTGCATTCATATGACAAGTTGGTTAAATTAGCCTATATCTTGGCAAGTGTCATTCAAATTGATGGCGTGCACGATTTTTTCATCGTTACAACTTTCAGTTTCAAAGCGCATTTATATGTTAAATATTTAGGAACTCCTACTCTTTTACCTTTTTTCAGGCAATGTTTAATGTTTAACAGGCAATTTTATGTATTACAGGCTGTACTATGAGTTAGTTGAGTGGATAAGAGAATATGATGGCATAAAACCAATTTATTTAGTTCCGTTTAAAAAGCCCACTGTATGGCTATGGTTAACTGACTTGAAGTCAAAGAAATGTACTAAAATAAATGGCAATGCAGTGAAGTAGGTGTTACGTGCTACTGATACAAACATAACATTACAAAAAAACCTAACCTAGCCTGGTTGGCTCTTATTGCTTTTTCTTTCGTTTGTCCCATTACACTTGTCGGAATCGAATGTATTGCTACTATACAGTCATAAGTTCACACTTTGTCAGTGCAGCAAAAAAATCAGGCCAATTCTTCTTCAACCACTTAAAACAACGCAAAACTTCTTTCAAGACAGACGAGAAATAATGTAACTCATCTGAATCTGCACAGAACAGAGGCACAAAAAGTGGTTCCTTTTTTTACTCATTCACTTAGGTTGGAAAAACAAAATGCTTTTTTACTGTCTGTGCGTGAAGTACGCACACTTTGTCAGTGCAGCAAAAAAATCAGGCCAATTCTTCTTCAACCACTTAAAACAACGCAAAACTTCTTTCAAGACAGACGAGAAAGAAAAAATCGATAAAGCTTTCATTTCAGTCGTGTATATGAACTTGTAGTCGTATACAAACCTTCTCACAGAAAAAAGTGATCATGTACTGAACAAATGTACGCAATGCGATAAATACCGCTTCATATTTTAAATGGAAGGAATCAAGCAAACATATTAGAAAATATACAATAACCAGCGTTATCATTTCATGCTACTGCTACCAAACGCCTCTATAGAAAAAATAATAGCAGGAAAAAATGAAATTCATATAAATTCATCACTGTCAAAACGGTTTTTATGACTCCTATTAGCACCAGAAGCTCAGGCAAGAAAGATGTGGTGCTGGAAATGACAGTTTAACATATTTCATAAGCCATACGTTAACCCATATGTATACAAAAGTATAAACAAGGGAGCATGCAAAGCCTTTATTTTGTTCATTTGAAATCGACTGCAAAAAGAACTGTTATGTCTAAAATTGGTTCAACGTATAAAGCATTCTTATACGACTTTATAATATGAACGAGTTTGTTTTTGAAAAACTAAACTAATAACAAGTTTCCTTTGGATTTAATAGTATCCTTGTGCGATGAAAATTCTGATAACCAATTTTAAAAGCCATATCATGAAAGGAACAGACAATAATAGTGCGTACTTCACGCACAGACAGTAAAAAAGCATTTTGTTTTTCCAACCTAAGTGAATGAGTAAAAAAAGGAACCACTTTTTGTGCCTCTGTTCTGTGCAGATTCAGATGAGTTACATTA
>JAHZNG010002612.1:0-18411 GCA_027744375.1 Orchesellides sinensis
GAAGTCGAAACAGCTAATGAATCAACTCAGCAATCTGAAGCATCATCGACTTTAGTTGAGGATGAACAGCAATCAGAGCAAGCTTCAGAGGATATGCAACCAGCATCCAAAACGGGACCAACAATAAGGAGACGGCAACCGGCAGCAAAGGAAAAGCTTGACAAACTGGGTCAGCATCTAAAAGGCATTGGCGTTAAGTCAATAGGAATAGCATCGCAAGCATCTAAAGAAGTAGGACAGAAAATGAAAGTTGTTGGAAAGGACTTGCAAAAACTTGGCACCAAAGTGAATGAGAAATGTCACACTGCCATGGGTGAAATCAAAGCAAAACAGGAAGCTGGCAAGAGCAAACCTCAAGAGACACAAGAGGAGGTGGAAGCAATTCAGGAAACGTCACCACCGGAAGAAGTTGCTCCTCCAAAAAGATCGTTTCGCTTCAGACGTCGTAATGAATCTCAAGAAGAGGAAGAAGATCAGGAACATTTCTACGAAAATGCACAGGAATTAAGTCAGGAGCGACAGCAACAAGAAGGAGATGACAATGCATTTGCAAGACAAAAATTGCTTGGGCAGGCTAACAGGGACTGGGAGTCTCCTATGGATAGACAGCGCAGCCGAGACGGTTCGGAAGAACGGTATATGTCATCAAGGGATTCTCCACCGGGGTCCTCATTAGCATCTTCTACTATTGCTCAGGTGAGGAGAACTGGAGTGTTGGAGGAGATTGACTCGGATGAGTTCTTTCTTCGAGAGCGAGGCATTTCAGAAGGAGAGGATGAGGAGGAAGTGAATCGGTTTTTAGTTGAGGAACTTCGTCAAGCTTTCAGACCAACCATGTCAAACGCACTTGCTGGATTTGATATGGAACCACCCCGTCCACCAACACCCCCTCGACCTGAGCGATCCCCTAGAAAACCACCACGTAAAGAAACACGAGAAAATACAACCAGCCAAACTAGTTACCAAACTTTCCCTCCAGAACGACCCAAGCGGAAGCAACCCCAAGGTTATGTGTCCAAATTTATGAAGGAACATGAAGGAGAGGAAGAAGAAGACATGGGATCAAATGAGGAAGTACGTGGCTCATCTGATAGTATGAGGGAAGACGTTGAAGGCGATGAAGGTATCCAGTTGGTTAAAGACAAATTGAGTGAGATTGACCGTGAGCTAGAAGGGGAAGTTGGTGGTCCACCTGAGTCACAAACGTATGATGACGAATACGAGGATGATGGACGCTATGAACCTATTAATGAAGGCCCTGTAAAGCCCCAACGAACGAAAAAGAAAAAGGAAAAACGACCACCGACCCCACCTTCATTTTATTACAATACGATTGCTGCAAATGAATGGCTTAAAGAGCTAGAAGGTCAAGTTCAAAGCGCAGAGCCATCCGTGCCAGAAAGAAAACGAAGGGGCAGCGGCCGAAGTTCTGCAAGCATACCACCTACGCCAACTGAAGAAGAAGTTAAGGTAACTAGTGGCGAAGTACAGGCTTCAAGTGATCAGCCTACCTCTGAAGCCTCAGCACAAATAGAAGCTGAGGCTGGAGTGTCCCCATCCCCTGTAGTGGATGATAGTGCTGATTACGTTGATGAAGCTGGATATGCCATTGTTCAGAAAGACAGGGATGTACCAAGAACAATTCCAAGAAAGAAGAAAAAACGTGCCCTTCAACAAGGACAGGGTCAACCAGACGGCGCAAGTGGAGCATTCTTTTCATTACAACGGCCTTCTTCTCAGACACCCCATGTAGTACCTCCAGAAAGGCCTAACAGAACTTACAGTACCTTAAGGCCTAAGCGACCACCACGTAGTAAATCTGGATCTAGATCTGGAAGCAAACAGAGTTTAGATACGAAATCATCCCCACTTCCAATAAAACGAGAAGCTGATGAGCAGCCACGACCAAGCACTGCGATAGGTATAATGCAAGGTAGACCTTTGCCCCCTCCTCCACGACCTTCTAGATCACCAGTTTCTAGTAATGAGTTTGATCAGAGCTCTATTGAGAGAGCTGTAGGCGTCCGCCATTATGCCAATTTTGGTGAACTGGGGCCACGCCAAGTAGAAGCAGCGTTTACCGCTAGCAATATTCCTGTACTTGGAAGAAGTTCACAAGTATCACATACGCCGAGAGTGACTGAAGTTGACATCGCCTGTCAAACAGATCCCGTTCCAGAAGATGAGTTTATGGTTGGTCTTTCGGAGTCCCCTGTAGAGGACAGCAGTAGAATCAGGTTGCCATATTATGTTAATAAATATGTATGAACGCATTATTAAGTTGAAAGGCTTATCATTACTGTTTTGTCGGGACATGTAGAACTGCTACGTACCGCTCGGAAGGTCAAGGCGACAACATCATGTCATCCCAAGCATCAGCTACAGGTGATGTAAGCCCGTCTTTCCAAACACTTGGGTCACAACCACACCCTAGTAGCTCACAAACACGAACAACAGAGTCATTACCACCTACCCAAAGCCCCCCTTTTGTTTTCCCTACAAGACTACATTTAGAACAGTTGGAAGTTGATTTCCTTAGAGTCAACGATTTAAGTGCCCAGTCAATAAGAGTTGAGCACCTGCAAGCAAATCAGTTGGAGGTATTCAATCTTAATTTACAAAATACACAATGATTGATATAAAAACTGGTCGTTTGAAGTTTTATTCAATGAAACCGTTATTTTTGTTTTAGACAAACTCTATGACGTCTACTGGGCCAATTTGTGTGTCGAGCATTCGGACACAGTCGTTGAGTTCTGAAGAAGTCAACTGCAACAGGCTTAATAGTGACACAGTAGATTTGCCCTCAGTTCCACCCCCATCCTTTTACAAACTTGCTTCTCCCGGTGATGATGATGCAAAACCTGGATCTGAACAGGAATTGTGTATAAAAACGGAGGAGAAGGGAGAACAGGAGAATGAAAGTGCATGCCCCCCAGAATTTCTAGAATCAGTAGATAATCTGATGAGCTACGCCTATTCTACTAACAATTTTAAATCTTCTCATGTTGCAGAAAAGATTGAGGACAAGCAGCTGAATATGGTGGAGTCCGTTCCTAGTTCAGAACAGCGTAAGTCTTCAATTATTATGTACATTCTCGTTTTATCAAGCTAAAAAGGGCAGATTTTCAGTCAGTTTTGCAAAACTATGGAATGGTTTAACTAACATATTATACATAGATAGGTTTAGTGAACATGAATTCATTGCTATCTTCATTTTTAGCCAAACCAAATCGTAGAGATGCATCAGTGGGCACAACAACCTCATATATATCTCAACCAGTTGTTCCACATCAACTCAATAATCTTAATCAAGAAACATCGAGAAAGGATGTAACCTCCAGAGAGATTCAAATGAGACAACAGTTTGTAATTGATCCAAACTACATACATACGTCTCAACCAACAGCAAGTTCACCCTCAGTGATTGAAACAGAGCCTGAGAATAATAAGCCAGCTGAAGCAAACATTGTATGCGGGTCATACACATTACCATATTCCCTCACGTCACCCCCACCCCCACAACCCTTGCCAAGAACTGGATCAGTTAAGAGTAGACAGCAACAGCAGTTGAAAGATGAGGAGGCTAAGCAAACAACCTCCCCACCTCCGGCAGAACCCCAAACACTTGGGGAAGCCACGCAACAAGGTGACGTCCTCAGTGTAAAAATCTCTATCCCTGTAGAGCGCGGATTTACAGGTCAGAGTAACATACCTATGAGACCTCCACCACGACAAGGCTTGAGCAGTCACACTCGACTTCAAGATTCTGCTACCTCACAGGCAGAACCTTTGAAGAGAGAAGCTCAAAAAGTGGAAAGAACTAGGGAACCTCCGAAACTATCTACAACTCCTCCCACAACAACAACTGCTGCAGCTACAACTACAACGGAGCCGAAAACACCTCTTGCACCACCTCCACCCTCGGATGTTCGTCGAGCATCCCCGGATCAAGATGAAAGTATGTTTAGCGTTAGTGTTAGATTAGGCCGTGCAGTCCTCCGGTTCGCAATGAGGACACTACAAGCCATGGCTGACTACATTGACACGGCCGCTTCCGAAGACCCTTCTAAAGCTGAGCAGCAACGAGCAAATATGCAAGTTTTATTGTGCCTTTTACTGGTCCTTGTTGTTGGTCTAATATTGGCCACGGCACGTTCCGCCGGACCTTATATATCTCCTCGGTGGGAATTTCTCATGCCACCTCCTGACTTGTAAAATATATATCACTTTAGAAACTCTAATATATACATACTTTGTTAGAACTACATGTGTAAGAAATTGTTTAATTACTATTTCTTTGTTTATGAGGTAAAAGTAATACACATATTTAAAGGGTGTGTTAGACAGGCATATTTCATATTCACCATTAAAATCAATCTAGCATTTGTAATTATGAGAAATTGCCCTTAAAATGTAAAAAACTGTAATGCATAGTATATAATGTACAATGTGCCTTATTCTGTGGATTAAACATTTTTGTAAACTAACAACCCCAATTCTGAGTATATGATCGGCTTAATTTGGATTATATTAACGCAGTCATAGTCATAAGTGTGTTCGTAAATTAATAAATGTATGGAACCAAAAAAAATTGTGTGTTATGCAATGCGAACACGGTTATTGTATTACCTTCATGCTTCCCATATAAGTTGAATCGTATTTACTAATTTAATATTACTTTGAACAGCAAACAGAAGTAATAAATTATATTGGAAAGAAAAATATAAATTCAATTTAATTACAAACCATATTTAATCATATCTGTTTTAATTGGTCATATTCTGCATAAGGACGCTATCCCTGACTGTAATGCCTTTGTTCATTTTATGTACCTTTTATTCATTCAGGAAGAACCATAGAGTGACAGCCCAGATTATAAACAGCGGGAAAGCTGTTAAGAGGTATATTATTTTGTTGTGTTATGCTATGTTGTATGTGGCGAGTGGCGAGCAACAAGTCAAGCAGAGCTAGAGCAGGGCAAAACAAGACTTTTAACAGTCAAAATAATTGTTTCTTTGTTGTTTGTTTTTTAATTGTTGGTTTTTAATGAAATATGTAAAAAATGAATAGAAATAAAGAGTTGAGGATATTTGAAGCCCTTGAAAATTTGACAAAACATGAGAGTTTTGACTCGACAGCGAGTTTTGTGAGGAAATTTGTGGATTGTGATTTGGACCTGAACAACACGCATCAGTCCATTGCGGAGGAAGACAGCACGGGAAATTTGGAGATCTCCTTGTATGTTAGCAGCGAGGAGGAGGAGGAAGATGAGGTAGAAGAGAAAGGATATTCTGGAGGGATGTTTGCTAGCGGTGGGCAGGAGAAGGCGGAGGTGAAAGGAGGAGGGAGGGAGGAAGAAAGAAGAAGGGATGGAGAGGAGGATGTGGATTCAGTTGGGAGCTTAAGTGAGGAAGAAGGAGAGGGGGAGGAAGAGGAAGATGGGGATGGTAAGTAGATAGTGTTGTTGTGAGTGTGTAGTTAAACAGGAGGATGTGTGATGATTAGTTGCGGTTTTATAAATTATTGCAGATGATTTCAATGAGATATTGGAGGAGATCCGGGGTAAGCATAGTACGGAGTTTCTTTTGCTGTCAGAAATCAAGCGTTCGCTGGAACTCCAGGAGTCACATTTGGAACGAGAACGAGACGTGTTTACTCGGCAACAGAGTATGGAGCAGAAGAAGCTACAGGCAGAGAAGAAGAGCGTGGAGAATCAAAAGAAGAACTTGCAAAGTCTTATTACGGATTATCATAAGATAAAGTGTTCAAAGGATGAGTCGGAAGAGAGGATAAAGGAGCTGACGCAAAAACTGAGGGAGACTAAGTTGGAAATGAACAAGAGGATTTCAAGGTGGGCGGACCAGCAGAAAAAGTTGGAAGAGAGGGTCAAAGCTTTAGAGAGAGAGAATGCGGATTTGAAAAAACATAAACCGGTCCCGCCGAGAATTGCGGCGTTAAAGAGGCCACCAAATGTGCTGGTGAAACCTATGTCTACCCAGCAGAAACGGATAAGCTTTGCTGATAATGTCGCCGGTGGGGAGAAACCGAAAAGGGTAGAGGTGCCGAAATTTAATGGAAGTTATGGAAGACAGCCTGGTGCCTATGGAAAAGTTCATGTGGTTAGAAAGCCTTTGTGTGACGCGATGAATACCATAAACAAGGAAGGCGTAAAAAAATCTGATCAGGTCGAGTTGGCTGATGAAAATAAATGTTCAGAAATACCAGTTGCCAGTAATCTAGAAGAGGGTCAGTTGGATAGTTGTAAGAAGGATGTGTGTTTAAGCGATGATAATGCTGATAAAACTATGCCTTCGGATTACATTGAAGTTCAGCATCCATGTGGAACAATTACTAGGGTCACGAAAGATAACAAGTTTACTCGGTATGGATTTTTTTGGCGAATTTGAGTTTGAATCGTAAATATAGGATTTCCCGTTGCGAGTTTTACTTAGTTATTGTTTTATGATTATGTAGGCACATAATGATTAATAATGATATCATGGATGAATTTGAAGACTGTTCGGTACGATACTACTATCGTGAATTGGGATTTTCGCAAACTACATATCCTAATGGGGATGAAGTATTGGAATATGACAGGTAAACGGAAGAACGATAATTTTTGTGCTTGAAGGTCTAATTTAAAAGAATTGCACAGACCAGTAACTTTGTCAGTATTAGTAATTTGCCGTTCTTTTACATTTTTAGTGGTGTTTTAGAAACTATCAGATCAGATGGAAGCAGAATTTATACTTTTCCAGACGGATTGGTAAAACTTGTAGATTCTCTCGGGGCAGAAGAGGTTTTTTTTGTTGATGGATCTGTGATGAAGAAAGAGGCTAACGGGGAGTGTACTATAACATGGCCTAGTGGGCAGAAAGAAATAAGGACTCAAACGTATGTTAAACGGGTCTACACGAATGGTACACAGAAAATTATGTATGCTGATGGATCAGAAGAAACTCGTTATTGGAATGGAAGAGTTCGAAGAAAAGATAAGAATGGCATTTTAGTTGATGATACCAAGCGGAAAATGAACAAAAATAAAAATAATGCAACTGTATGAAATAAGGTAGTCAGCTCAGGTTTTCCAGAAGTTTACTGTCACTGCTAGGTTACTTTTTGTAGCTAGGTACCACACGATAACTCGATAACAAAACAATAAATGGTGCCATTTTATTTTTATACACGTTGAAGATAGTTGTTACAAGTTGAAACATGAGAGTAGTGTGGAAAGTCTACTATTTTATAAATAAAAATTAAAGCCCCCACGGGGAACCTAGGTTTGCTTCATAGTTCGTAGCTTTCAACATCATTTCTTCGTCAGGGCCAATAGAAACAAGCTGAGTCCAAGCGATTGATAAGGCTTCAAATTCCTTTGAAACTGGCGAAAATTCCTTTAACAAGATTGCTACTTTTTCCTTTCTTTCGGTTTCGACAAGATATGCTCGGGATAGGGCTTCAGCAGATTCCACTGTGAATGTGAAAATAAGTACCATTTATCTTAAAGAACTGTTAAACAATTTCCATTTTTAATGTTCATTATTATTCATTGATCGTCACATTATCACACCAAATTCTATTTTACAATATACATATGTATATTATATATTTGTAAATGAACGGTGAACGAATATAAATTTTCTGTGCAGGTTGACAGTACTTGTATAACATAGGTATATATTTTTTATGCTCTGTGTACAAGATTACTTGTTTTTAGTTTAAAATTCACTTTAGTTTCTGTAAAACTTACATATACATCTAGAAGCTTCAAATAACTTAAAAATTTTCTACTGCTTATATGGCGGGTATAATGATACCAAAACGGAAATAGATCTTTTCCTTGATTACCATTCAATGAAGAACTGTAGGAAGTGTATTTAAAAAATAATACGGATGTACTAAAATAAAACTCGTTTTTTTCAGACTTAAATGTATTACATATTAAAAATTTTTAACGTACAAACTTGCACATACCACATCCAATTCAATTACTAAAGAAAATACAAGTACGTAGGTCACTAGATTGTTCGAAAGACGTACTCATTACCTTGAATCCGATACTTATTGTTAAATGCGATTTTTCGGCATATATATGTACGTATACATCATTAAGTTAAAAATAAAAGTCGGGTGTACCTGATAACCTTTTTTTTCACCACAACCATACCAATTGTGGGAGCAAAATTACAAATCAAACAGCCAACCTATTCTGTTAGCATTCATTTTTTGCCATTTACAATAGATCTTTATGAAATTCAATTTCATTATATTAAAAATTATATTTAAAAACGTTTTTCAGGTAAATCTCAAATAGAGAATTCATTCTTTAAAAACAGTCAATACACAACGATTAAAAATGTAAGGTATAAAGTAGTGGGAAAATACGCTAACACACATTAGGATATAGCGCTATATGAAATGCACCGGTCGTAAAGATTCACATAACTGACTTTGTGTGTTATGCTTGTTGCTGAAACCCTACAAAAAACTAGCAGACCTTTGACCTTATTAAGTGTAAAAAATTTAGTATTTTCGTTGACAATGGAATGCTCGACGCAACAATTTAAAAAAATTCTACATGCAGTGTTGTACACACAAGAATATATTAGATTTAGAAATATTACATCTATATAGAATTACAAAACACTTTCGTTTTCTAAAAGCTGAGGTACGTCACACGACTTATTTTCTGTCGAATTACATGTTGCTTTTAGCTTATCTCTACGCAAAGGCTTTAAGCCTTTTTCATCATCTGTGTCACTACTGTCAACAACGTCAACAACTTTACATTCTTCTGGATTTATAGTAGAATGAATACTTCCAGTTGCAGTGGCTCGTTTCCCCCCGCTTCCTGAACTTCCTATTCCATTCCCATTCAAAATGGTTTGAAACCACTTTTTGAGGCTACTGCTCTTCTTCTCCCTTTCCATTTGGTCAGAAAGCTTTCTCCAGTGAGGATTTTTGCGACCTCTGCTACTTGACCCGTCGGCATCATCAGAGTTGCTGCATATGTTTACTCTCATGCTGATATGCCCTTCACCACCTAGTTCGTCATGTGACATTTTTGCACAGTCCTCATCGCCATGACTAGACCTTCCGTCATATGAATAACTTTGGTCAAGAAGATATGCAGCTTCATTTCTTTCATCAGAGTCATCACAACTAAATGAGTCACTACTCCGATTCTGACAATTTTTCTGGTTCCGATAATTTTTATTGTACGTTGGCCTCTTGCCGGCAGGTTTACCCGTGTGGCTGTCTTTGGACGAAGCGTTCCGGGATGTATGGGAAAATGTGGCGCGATGAGTTTTTGGAGAGGAACTGGAAGCATGGTCATGGTGATCTTCTCCTCCTCCTCCACCGCTGCAAACAGGGTTACTATATCTACAAGAGTGGTCCTCAGATTTGTTTGTGTTGGGTGAGAGTGGATTGCCATCATCAGTGTCAACTGATTTTGACATGCGCCTCATTTTTACTGCAGGAGTGATTGACTGCATACCTTCGATTCCAGACTCCCTCCCCAGCAAAACATCAAGAGATCTGGCTTCCCTCATTATTCCCTGAGTTGACTTAATATTTGGAGTAACGTTAAGTTTTTTCTTGAACAACAAATCACGTAGCTTATGATCACTAGAAGATTGAGGCAGACTATGGGCACTAGTTGAGGCTCTCATAATCTCTGCAGCTTTAAGAGGGGAAGCCACTGGAGAGTGAGCTGTACTGGAATCGCTGGGAGGCTCAATCGTAACTGAACATTCGCCTGGTCGTTGACTTGACCTATTTACTGCTAAGTGATCTTCTCTTCGTCTGCGAGTTGGTGTTCCACATGGGCTATCACGACTAGTTGATCGGTGGTGAGATAAAGGGTTTTGTACATTGCTATTACTGGAGTGAGTTAACTGCTGGGCTGCTTTTAAGGATAAAGATAACAGTGCAGGATCAAAGCTTGGTCTCCGAATGTAATGTGTGCTTCCTCGGGTGGCATTTGTAACCAAATGGTTATTCTGACCAGCACAAAAGGAACCTTGTCGTGAGACGTTTCCACTTCCTGGTAATTTAGGGCTAGCCCTTCGGCGTAAATTTTGTTGCTCAGCAAGAGATTGAAGTCCTCCTGGTCGACAAAATAAAGGCTTCAAGCTAACGTCTGAGCATCGGGAATTTACTGCTCCTTCACAAGCACCAACGTTGAACATTCATCAAGGAAGCTGGTGTCAGGACGGAAGAATTCGCCATTTTCTCCACCATCCCGAACGCGCTCCACAATTTCTTTAGGGTCATATTCACACATGCCATATGGACCCTTACGCCCGTATATCTCATACAAAATGATGGCAAAAGCATAGACATCACCTTTTTGGGATCCTTGAGAGAATAATGCTTTCTCCCTTAGTAATTCTGGAGCTTTCCACAGCATGTTTTGCCAGTACGCATGAGATGTAGTTGGATCAATTGAAACTAGATTAGAAGCTGCTCGAAGTTCAGAGAGACCAAAGTCTGTAAGTTGAAGAACCCAACGGGATGTAATTACACAGTTTGAACTTTTAAGATTTCCATGAATTGCTAGATCCGAATCATGCAAGTACATCATTCCTTTAATCAAATCATGTATGAGGGAGGCGATGAAAGTCAAGTCTAGCCTAATGTCTTCATTTTCAACGACATCTGATAAAGATCCTTTGCCACAGTAGTCATACGCAAGTGTGATTTTCAAAGGGGATATTACAGCCCCATGGAAAGAGTTGATATTTGCATGACACATTTCTCTCATGTACCGCATTTCTTTCATGGTTTGACGAGATATTACATGCTTCTTCAACAGCTTCAGCTCCTTGATTCTGACTAATGCTCCCTTGTAGTGAGCTGTCGCACAGTAGACTTGACCAAGGGAGCCAACGCTCACAAGACTCATGCGTGACTGAGATGTTTCCCCAAAAGCTTGTTGAACCAGTAGCTCATTTTCATCAATTTTCCATAACAGTCCTTCAATTTCTTGCTCAATTTTCCACTTTCGATACAAGCTGGCGGCAACTGAAATAACGACGAACAAAACAAACCCCAGCACGCCAGCAGTTATCACAGATCGATAGCCTTGACCAGGCCCGTGACATTTCTCTCCATCGAACCCACATTTAGGCTCATCCGACGGCTTTTTACCACCAATCCAATCTATCTGATGACCTGGGAAAAGTCGCATTCTTGGGTATGTAATGTTTTCTGATGCAGGCTGAGGTTGAAAGTTTGCTACAGGTACCATGTAGTAGGGACAGGTAAAATTTACTGCTGGGTTCATTTCTCGATAAAAGGGCTCTCCTCTAGGTAGCGTCTTGAAAGCAATTAGAGTGTAGTTTCCTTCTGAGTCTCCGTGCTTATCTATTGAGATTTTTGCTCCACTAATACTAGTATATGCTTTCATTTCAATGATTTCTTTAAATATAGCACGGCCATCTCTGGCAAGCACTTGAATGCTTTCATTTGGTCGTTTAAATTGTAAGTTATGAAGTGCCTGGGCATATATTATCACAGCATCGTATAAGTTAGCAGCATACACAGACACTTCCTTGGGTTTATTGAAACCAACCATTGCTAGCTTGCTTGTAATGAAATGAAATGGTGGTCTTTTCCCATATTCGTTCACTTGCATTGAAAAGTTTTCATAAGCATGGTCTGGAGGACTTGGCGCAACTACAAGTAAAGATCTGGATAGTTTTAAGTCAAAATTTGGCAACTTATCACAGGCAATGTCCTGTTTCTGGTTTGCAATGTCTTGATGTCTCCACAAGTACTTTAATGCTTCACGCTTAGAGTATGTCATTATGTCAACAAAAATAACTAAATATTCTCCATTTTGGAATAACTGTAAACTTTGCATTGTTCCCATCATTTCGATAAGATTCTTATCTTGTCCAATAAATACATATATTCTAGTTTTATTCATTGTGCTAGTCACTATTTCGTACCAGTTAGGGTTTCCGTCAGTGAAGTGTGTTCGATTTGTAACTCTATAATTATTTGCTATGGCAGAGTTCTCCAGCGTTTCTGCAACTATTGTGTACTGAGTACTTTTTGTAGAGGATGCCACAAGTACAGGTGATGGATCCTCTACGATAATGCTAAAAGTCTTCCAATGATGATGGTGCATTACTGATAACACTGATTTCACAATTTGTGTGTCAGGGGCTTCTGTCCTAGCAAATGTGGGAAACTTTGATTTATCAGACACAGAACTATCAGCACAACGGTAAGATATCATAGTGCGGTTCCATGCAGCCGCTACTGTTGCTTCTACATGACATGATATCTCTGGACCAAAAAATGCCGCTACATCTTCACATAGCATATCTGTCAGTAATTTTGTTCCCTTGATTGTATCCCCCTCGGTGTCACCATATTTTAGCACCAAGTTGACACCAGGGAGCAAATTTGAATCATTGTTCACCTTCTCCATTGCTAATAAAATTGCTCCAGATATAGTGATGCCTTGTCGATATGGCACGGACCCTTTGACAGCTGTCAGGTATCCGATTGTGAGATTCTCTTTTATCATAGTTGGCACAGGAAAATTTTCTTCGTTTATGTGGGAAGATATATGCTGTTTTTCGGTAGGAGTGAGAGACTCCACGGCGTGAAGTTGAACAAGAAGTAAGATGCATATTCCGAACGAACTTAGAATGAAGCTGAGAGAAGATGATTGTACTTTCTGATGATGAAGTGTAGCGCGCTCCCCTCCATATTCCCGTTTCATATTTGCATTCCATAATGTCCACATTCCAATTTTCAGGGTTCCCATCATTCTAAATCAGTCATTTGTGTTTCAACAGCTAACAGTTATTCACATGTTGCTGCTTATTCAAGTAACTACACATAAGAACTTAAGCGTACATTGAAAAACACTTCCTTAATGAATTGAACAACACCTATTTCCTTTTAACATGTAGGTGTCCGCCGATATATTATGTCCTGCTGACTAATACGAATGGTTCGAAAAACCTTACAACTATGAATTCAAAATACATATACCATTATACAAATTTTAGCTTTAATATAACACTTATAATACAACTAGAACAATTAATCAATACACTCGACAAAACTCCTTTGTATGCCTACATAAAATTTAACCCATTTAACCGCTGTTTCATTACATTTCATTTTATAAACTAACAGTATACCAGTAGAATTTCCAAATTACAAATGTGAGGACCACAAATTACCAAAATTTTCGTATGTCCAAGAAACTCCTATCTTCGACTGGGTGTCGTGCAGTGCCTTCAAATGTTTCAGCTTGTAGCAGTAACTCTGCATCTGGTTTAGCTGGAGTCGCTATAAAATTCAAATCAATAAATAAACCCTTTTTAGCTATTTGAGGTACGTTATAAAATTTATTTCATCTATATAAAGCTTATGTTCACTTAATACTTACCATTACATCAACCAGACCTCCAAGTTTCTCGCATGATGACTGATTTCGATCTTCGTCGCCACTGCTTGAATAAATAAATAATTGAATAAATTTGACTAATTCTATTTATAAATTTGCTTTACACATACATATTTCATTTTTGTACTTGAGAAACTTCTTGATTTGTTTACACATTACCTGCTGGCTTGAATCTTTTGAATAACACCAACTCCACCAAGATACGCTTCGTTCCACTTCTGAATGGTATTGTAAAATGACACGACTACATCGTTAAGGACCCTAGCAGGACCAGTTAAATTTCCTTGTTGGGCAGACGACTTTGGAGTCCCTGTATAAATAACAACAAATTATAACATTTTACTCACAAATTTTCAAAAACACTTCCTTCTACAGGAATTGTTGTATAAATCGTTTCTTAAATTATCCTTCACACCTGAAGTAGACTTTCGCAGACTATCCATCCAGATGTTGCAATAGATAACTCTACTCACACGTTTTTTACTTCCTATTTATCTCTACCTACCTTCACCTTCTCAACTCCTCTCCTTACTAAACATACACTATTGTATCCAGATAACCAATCAATATCAACCTAGCTTTACTTTTTAGACAATCTCACAATTTTTTACTTACAACTTAAACTAAATCACTGGAAAAACAATATATTTTGATTCAGACTACATACAAAGGTCAGACTACGTTTTAACAAACATTTAACATCCGCTGTCTTCTTATTTAGATACTCTTGATTTTCTTGACTTCCTTGTACACCACCTGCTCATTCACTGCAACACAAAAAACAAATCACACAATTCAATCCTACCCTTCACACAACTCCCTCTATATCCCTTACTCCACCCTCCCTTTCTGTTTCTACTCACCATGCGGGTCTCTCAACACCAACTCCAACTTTTCCCCAACTCGTTCCCTACTCCAAAACTTTTTGTGACCTGTGGCAACACTCTCCAGCATAACCAGCACAAGCCTACAACAAAAAACAAAATTTAACAAAATCATCATCCAAACTACAAATTCAATCACACACACACCTCCAATCAAAACTTACTTGGATTTAGGCTTCTTGCACAAAATGTTGGTAATAAACATTATTCAACTTGCAGCCTTTTAAATATCACCAATTTCCTAAACCAATCAACAAACTCTTCTTGATTTAATAACTATTCACCTCCAAAAAAACAATTATCCAATTATTACTCTATCATTACTACCTAGGTATATACCAAAGACCACCCACAATCTCCCACTAAATATTAACTGTGACGTGCACACTGCTCTTCTCTCTTCTTTTACTGACTTTGTGATAATAATAGCCAAAAAAAAAACTCAACTTAACTAATAAACGGAGTGGCAAAGCACCAAATAAATTATTTTATTTGGGTATTTTTAGCCTGGAAGATAATATTCGTTAACAAGAAGCCTACTCTAATAACTATCCATCATCTCTCATCCAGCCAGAGATGAGTATTTATATATTTTTATACATACATAAATAATTTTAACACAAGAAGACGTCTCTGTTTTTACTAATCTCCAAAGACGCTGCTCTCTTCTTGTATTCTATATTTATACACGCGTAGTAATAGTAGCGTCACAGCGTATCATTTCACAATATTTTTTTTACAGGAGATATAATACGATATGACAGGCACACATTTAGTTTTTTATTTATAAAATAAAATGTAAAAAAGCAGAGACAAACCCTGTTTGTAAAGGAGGAGTAGTAGTAATAAGATAGCTTATTTTATGTTTCGAACATTAGGCTATATTTAAAAAAAAGAGTAGAGCGGAGCAGTAGTAGTGGATGGGATATAGTTAAATGGTATAAACTAGTAATAATAATGTAGTAATAGTAATAGTAATAATAATAGAGTTAGTGTGCTGACTTGAATTGACTAAAAAGAAGAAGAACACACACGTTGTGGGTATATGAGAGAGGAGACGAGGACAATGCAATGTGATTTTTTTAGATGTGTGTGAATGTTAGTATGAATTGAATATAACGTGGGCAAGATATGAGGAGATTCAGGGTGATAAAATAGAACTGGAGTTGAGTATTGAGTAGGTATATGTTCTGATGCTGTTACGTTTGAGTTGTAAGCTGCTATATAAAAAAAATATTATCCAGGAGAGAGGTCAATTCTCCACTAGGCGCTGATGCTGCTGTGAGGCTGGCGTGTTTTGTTACTGGGATGTGAGGAACTGCTATTTTTGGCATGAGTCTTTGAAAGATGTGAGATGTGATGAGGAAAACGTAGAGGTGAGGGTAAGTAGGAGAAAGTTGATGTGTGCCATGGTAGACTATGTGATAGTGATGGAAATGGTAAAAAACTAAAAAAAGACGTATATTATACAGGGATGGGGTAATGTGAGACAGTTGGTAGAAAGTTATGAAAAAAATATTTAGGTGAAAGTTATTGTTATATTGTGTACTAAGTACTTGTGAATATGTAGTGTTTTAGTAGGTATGTGTGTATGTACAGTTGGGGTAAGGTGAGACGTAATTAGTTGAGATAATTTTAAATAGAGTGTGAATTTTGATATGCAATTAGTTAGGTTGGTAATAGTGAGATGGTGAAAGGGGATGAAATGGCTTAAATAGCTCACCTCTACGGTGTGTTGAGATTAGGTAAGACGTGCAATGCAATGCACACAAGGTAGACGGATGATGATAGGATGCGGATATGAGAATTGTTAGTGTTTCCCTGCTAAAAGCGTAAATGGAAGAATGCAACTGTTGTATTCCAGATTATAAAATAAAATGAGAAAGAATGAATAGAAAGCGATGATGAGGATGAGGAGATGCACAAAACATGAACTGTTTTAATCCAGAAAAAAGCGACGGAGAAAATGGGATTTGAAAAGAGAATGAGTAATGTCGTTTATTCACCTAAGGATGATCGTGATCATTAAGGCATGTTATATTTTTTTATCTGGGAGTAGGAGAGCGCAGCAGGAAGAGATTTGGGAATAATATGTTGTTTGATTGTAAATTTTACAAGTTCATTTGACTCTTTAGAAGAATAGCTTCTTATTTCCTTATTAAATCCTTGTTATTTTAAACCTATGCCTTGGGCTGTTATGACATTGGATTGGGAATGTAGTAGTTACCTGAAGAATGGATTTAGTAATGCATTTTTTACATTTATGTTGTATGCATGGATAAAATGCAGGTTTATATGTATAACCAAATCCAAATTCGTTGCCAGCATTTTTACTGACTGGTCGATATTCACTTTGTCGGATACAAACTAAAAGGAAATAGATTACTGATATTTTGTATGTAAAATGTAAATGATTTTTCCATGCATGCAAAGCAAGTTGAAAGTAAGGTCAGCTTTTTGTACATTTGTCTGGGATTTGGGACTCAGATTAAATTTACATGAAGAATAGAAGTGGAAGTGTTTGCATGAAAGGATGAAGTCGATAAGATAATTGTAATGCGGATTAAGGAGACCGATTATAAAGATTTAAACTAAAGTATACACGGTTTTGACTTGTTTAATTGGTATTAATAACGCTCACATTAAAATGTTACAAAAAATGAAATACAATTTGTAGTGTCAAGTTTTGTTAGTAGGGCATCATGAGTTTTAAGGTTGTTGCGAAATGTTGTGACATTTTTATCTTACCTTAATATGAGATTTAGATTTGTCTACGTGTATGTAGATTGTATGATGAAAGTAAAATGCTACACATAATAAATATGATGGTTTGGACAAACAATGAATTAAAATCAATTTTACTAACTCTTTTATTTATATTATACATGTTTTGCAAATATAGCTTATGTACATTTTCATTTCAAAATTACATTTAACAATAATCTAGTACATAATATGTATCATCCAATATTTTAAGTCCTATTTTCAGTTACAAGTTGCACGGTATAAGGGACTTCCTATGGTTGTCTCCTTGCGAGCGATTGTGCACCTTGCTTTCTCTAAATATTGTTGATTGGAATGTTTTAATTGGAACGACACTAAACTGCCATAACACCAATTTTGTTTTACAATTTAACTGAAACTCTCAGTATTGGTTTAATGCCTCAGGAATGATTTGACGTTGAGTTACTAAATCTTTTTTTTTTCTGGTGCGGAGGAAGATACATTAAAAATACTCCATTTATTTTCGTAATTCATAATTTACATGATTCGATTAGGACTGCAGTCTATGGCAGCTTAAAAATAACTATTTATAAAGATATAGCTACCGTTGAATAAAAACTAACTTGCACTTAAGTATAATGCGTAATCTTTGGATTTTGAAAACGGGAGACGTTGATTTAGAAAACTATAATTTCCAAATATAATTCATTCTCATTCAGTACTAATGTATGTATTGTTTAGTTTTTTTGGAATTTATGTGGTTCAAATTGTCTCGTGTTTAATTTTAACAGGCAAAATGAATTCATCTTTATATAAATACATGTTTGCCTTGAGAAAAAATTAGTTCATCTCATCATCAATATTTAAAATTCATTTTCTCAATAATTTTCAGTGGTTAACCTAAGGCTTTGGAAATTTTTTACTTGCAATTGAGAGATGCATGATAAAAAAGCTCAAGTTGTGACAATAAAATTAAACAGTCGTATGTTGGATGTCTTACAAAACGTATGCATAAATTCTCTAGTCATAAACTTTAAAACTTTTTTTTTTGGAAACTGGCTATGTTGTACGTAGTTTTAAATGTGCACGTATGTATGTGCTTGCTAGAGGGCAACGGCAACACTTTTGACGCTTCCATAATTGGAACCTATAGTTTTTTGCCAGATAAGTCACGTGTCACACATCCTTGATACTTTATAATGCATCTAGCAATGATATTGCAATGTTTCATGCAACACGTTTCGGCAAACATCTTAACTATTGTATCCAGATAACCAATCAATATCAACCTAGCTTTACTTTTTAGACAATCTCACAATTTTTTACTTACAACTTAAACTAAATCACTGGAAAAACATA
>JAHZNG010002613.1:0-19148 GCA_027744375.1 Orchesellides sinensis
ACCATTTAAAAGAGGATGAGATGCTCTTTAATCTGGTGGTAACCATATTTTTAAAACGTGCCACATATCGTCACATGGCTCGTTTAAAAATTTGTGCTCTTACTTATGACTCATACCTTATAGAATTGGCAATGGGTTCGTCATACTTTTAACATAGTCAATTCAACTCGGCGTAATAAATAAAATTGAATCAATAGAGGTTGTTCTTTACTGTGTAGTTACATGATTAAATTTGCAGTGATGCTCCCACTCTCCCACATAATATTACGCTATTGGCATTGGTAATCCATCTGCTCGAGAAACCTTACTTTTAAGCGTAGCTACACTTCTAGGTAGCTGAAAAAGATAGCCGTAAGATTGTAATGTATGACAGATGTGAAGAAACGTGAAACTGGTTTAGTGTAAGGCAGGAGATCTTGTTGTTTTATGATTTCAATTCCATATACGTTTCGTACGAGAAAAATAAAGTGGCAGTAGGAGAAGTGATTTCAAGCTTTAAATCATGCAAGTTTGCACACCATTGACCATCTAAAATTTTCCAATAAAACTGTCAAGGTATGAAAAGAACAAAGAGGTAGTTCTTTATGCTTAAGTTGGAACATTACGCAATGTCAATGTGCAATACTGCTAGTCATGATAATCAAAGTTTAGAAGTTTTATTATCTGTATAATTTTTTTGTAAATAAAACTCACGCAATGTTTTCACTTAAGGTTTCAATTTTTTTAGAATTATATTATGTAGTAAAATCCAGAGAATTAATTGAATTAAATCACCTAGTCTTAAACTAAAGTTTTAGTGGTTTTAATTAACACGTAATATACTCAAAATTGGCGTTTTTAGAGAAATCGTATACATGAGTACAAAGTACAAACCAATTATGAGTACTTCAGTCCAGTGATAGTTTTGCAGGTTCTGTACTACGGCAATACCTTGGGTTGTAGTTATAAGTAAGTCTATTATTGGACTTGGGAATGCCTCCGTCTTAGAACTGACTCACAAACTTAAAGCTAGCTTTTCAGGCTACTTTTGGATATCATATCTTATTTGCACCTGCGGTTATTATACGGGTAAAAAATTTGTCTAATTAATTTAGAAGAATTTACTTGTTTCACATTATTGCATCATATAGTTGTAAGTTCATAAGTTGGAATCACTTTCATTGGAAAGAGTACTGTTCAGTCAGTAATTTAGCAATTATATCTGCTTTAAATATTATTTTGCAACTCACGTCTTCTAAAATATATCGGATAATGTACGGATATGTTCCTAGTAAGAATTTTGATAAAAACGTAATCATCTGTGTTTGCAAATCACAAAACAAATATTCATTATGATACCACCCTTTTCATTTAGCTATAGTAAAGTAGTATAAAAGAACTCAGAGTTACCTTGTAACAATCGGTTGATTTTTATTCCTAAAATACCAGTTTACCATTTATTACCATAAGGCTACTAAAATGTTATCATTTTTCCTCTTTTACACAATACTGGTAAAACGGAAACAACTCTGAATGCCTATTTGATTAGCCTACGTGTAGTAAAAACTGCCTCTGGTCTTTACATTCCAGTTCACAATATAATACTCGTTTGAATTTATCAAGTTAATAAAGATGGATGCACGATAGCCAATAAATAAAATATAATTCCTAAAAATGAAATTCCAGTCAAACGAGTCATTCCAGTTTCTACTTTTATCTTTTACGTGTGTTCTCCAATATTAGCTATCATTATCAGTGGCATTGTTGCGGTTACAAAAGCATAATTCTACAATTACCGTTGTGAGTTGTAATACTGAAAAGGCAAACTCAACATTTATTTTCCATATCTATACCATAAGCCTGCAGCTAATATACACAAAGCGATTGTTTATAGTTTTATGAAGTTAGATTTTTACAGGGATTGGCATTGTAACGTTTATCCAACTAGCTTAAAAGTACCATGCAAAATTCACATAGTGTACTGGTGTGCATAGTTCATTGACAGATATTTGCAATTATTTCAAATTGTTTTTAGCAAGCTCAATATCTTATTGTAGAGATCGTTGACGGATTCTTGTAAATCTTATATCATGCAAATATGCACATGTTTTAAAATAATCATTAAAGTTTATTTTATGTTTCACTTTTATTTTGTAAATTCATTTCATATTATATCGGATTGATCTTTCTTCTTCCTAATGCTTACTGTAAACTATTTTAGTTTAAATAGCCGAAAAGCTAATTTAAGTTCAAAGATCTCGTATTAACGCAAGGACTTCAGATGACCATATCGTGTTATATGAATCTGATTATGCTTATTTTAAATGATTGGATAATGTTTCAAGCTTCTAGAATTTAAAAGTAATACAAAAGAAATTGTACCTAAACAAAACTCGATGAACTAACCCCAGGCTAGTTTTATAACAGACGTTAATTGTGTAAATGAGACTGGTGTAAGTTACGGAAAGAAATATATTTTAGGGGTGGACAAAAAACTTTACTGGAAACGATCGATACTCATGCAACTACCGTCATTCCCTCATTGTGACAGTATTATAACATCGAGCCACATATTATTATTGTTAAATACAAGGTCAAAGAGTGTAAGCTGATGGAAATGAGCCTGGGGTTAATTTTTATCAGATTTGGTTTCTTCTGACGTTCGGTGGACAAAACTTCATGAGAAAAATTCTCCACGTATTTATTGTACAAGCTGCCTAAAACATTTTATGAATGTGCTATTATTGTTCATGCATAAACGTTGCTCAAAGGAACAAGAAAGGAAATTACATACGAAAATCGTATAGTCACGAATGTTATAACGCGTCATTCACTCTTCATCCTATGACTAGATTAAATACATGATAACATTGGTATGCATTCTTTAGTGATTTGCTACTCTCACCACCACGTCACACCGTCTCATTATATTGTGTAAAAGCTACATGAATAAAACTAGGCATTATTATTATTGAATGTATAAGCACACTAAAACAAACCTGATTTTCTCTGCTTTTATTTTATTATTAGAGCATTTACGTAGTATTATTAGTGGCGTGTATGAGAGCTACTAACGTAGGGTAATAATAATATTATTGTTATTACTAATGTAAAAGTTTCGTTTTCATGGGATATTAGCATACCTCTATAACAATGTAATAGTAAGTTTGAGATAAGCCGTACAACATATTGAAAGAGCAATACTCTTTATTATTATTATACGAGGCCCAAAAGCATACAGGTATTCTCCTAGTTTGAAGGGAAAGCAACAGTTACACACGTATACTTTCTTTTTACCTACTGTTTCCTTTCCTATGTTGTATGTTATGTCTAAACTGTAATGATAATAATAAGCAAATATATAATGCATGCAGACGGAGAGGTTCTTCATGGGATAAGTGAACAAAGTAAAATTTATTCTTTCCTCTTTTGCTCTTTCCCTTTTTAGTTTTGCTTTAGCAACTTTCTCCTTTCCTTTTTGCTGTGCTACCACTGGCTACACACACCATCGCTACAGTTCCTTTGTGTGCAGGAGCTTTATTGAGCTTTCCCTTTTCGTGCACGACAGCATGCAACTACATTTCTCCAGGCTCTCTCTCTCTAGCTGAATTTGCTGTATGCGTGTGCTGTTCACGTAGTTGACGAAAAAAATGTGTAGGAAATCCCGAACCTGAATAATACCGGCAGTGCCGGCCGGTTTTCCTGTCAGATATCGATTTTACCGTGCGTCTGGGAAACGGAACACGGTTTCTCTTCTCTGAACTCAACTTTTCTCCTTTCCCTAGGTAGTTTCTTTAGTTCAAAAGCACGACATGGCTTCTCTTGGATTTCTATACTATAAATACTTATTGGTAGTTAAGTTGAGTTTAGAGGATTCCAAGCTGTAGCTAGAAAGATTTAGAACGTTGGTGATTATGTATCCAGCGTATTTACAGTGATTTCAACTACTCCTTTTTATTATAGAACATTTTTTAAATTTGAAATATCGTAAAGGTAAATTGAAGAATCATGTGTAATGTTTATGCTCATAAAGTCTGCTAAAATTAGATTTACCATTGATTAATAAAAAGCATGTTCAAGCATAATATACATTATGTGTACGTATGATATGATGAACGTACATAAGCTGCTGATTAGTTGCTTAATATAGTTATTTTGGTTCCGTACTGTACCTTCATCATCTCGTTGAAGCAAAACATGTTATACATATGCTAGTAAAGTCTTAAACGAAAACTTGCCGTGCATTGCACAAAACTTGGTTCATGACAAGAAATCCTCGTTTAGGTATTCGGTTTCCTTTTATCTTGATTATGTAACAAATCTTTTCATGGCGCAATTTGCATGATCCATGCATCTTTTCTGTGCCTGATTCATCATTTCTTATCAACGTCCCTAATCCTGTTTCATATTCCTTTGAGTATTATATTACGATGAAAGTTCACGTATTTCGCTTGAGCTACAAAACCTTGCTCATGATTTATTACAAATACTGCAACAGTGATCTCTATCTCGACTCAGGATAAATGATATTTATACAGTCTTTGACTGGCAACACTAAAATTTCATATTTCCCTTGTAACAAACACATAATATAGAAAAGCAGCACACTTCTCGCTCTAAGTCAAAACCTTACGCGTTAACTTTGAAACCGCCAGCAACATGTGTCATGTATGATATGCATTACACATTACTCTTGCTGCGATAAGTCAGCATTATTCTCTCCTCTTCTTCATTAATTCACATTTTATTTACCTGTCTGAAAAGACCCATAGATATCCCCACCCGAGAATGGCTCGTTGAAGAATATTAACTTTGTTTCAGTTCACATACTCGAACACCATCATATCATCCGACTGCTTCTTTAGCACATATATAATCTATGACTCAGACTTACACACGACATGCTCTTAACTCTCTAAGGTCTCAGCGTGAATCACGTGTAGCGTACATATATATTGAATGTGCCTTACCGTTGTTTTTCTTAAAGCTTCGTACCTACTTATTAATTCTCATCCTGATCGTATGCCACGCTATGATTATACTTTCTTACCTTCATACAAGGTTTCCATATCATACTCATTCTCACAGTTAAATTTTGACGGACCAGTTGACTTTTTCGAGGCGGGTCGCCTATTCTCCATGTTCATTTAGGTTGTATATCAAATCCATAAGAGGAAACTGTTTGATGGTTCATTTGCATTTCAGCGCAACGGTTGTGCAGGAGGTTGAAACACAGTTTGAAATAATTTCCTTTAACAGTATGGAATCTTTATGAGTCGGTAGAAAAGCGCGTTTGTTAGTCACTTTAGCAAAACTTTAGTCGCATTCTATTCAAAAATTACTCGTCAGCATATTTTGATCTTGCAAAACAGAAAAACAAGCTAACAAACAAATTTTCTTTCAAGTTAGTACATTGTGCGAGCATCTTCCATTTAACCATGAAGTAATGAATAAATTGAAAAGATAGGGTGTTTGGTTCATTGGTACCTTCAAAGACATGCTACTTATACCTAAATGCTTAAAATTTACTTTCAATCGAACATAACTCTACAGACATTCCATTTATGAAATATCATTGAATGTTATAAGTGTGCAGCATTTTTGAAGGTACAAATACAAACATCGACTTCACAGTTCTTCCCCTTGATACAGTACACAACCCCTTTGTTTACTATATAGGTTTATTGCGTATCCTGTCACTAATGAATATTTCTATCATCATGAAAGGCTGTGCTTTGCGGTAGATGATAAAAGCACAGTCAGTAGAAAATATATTGATACATATTAAATTTTGTTTAATGTATTCGTAAGCCCAACCCCAATATGGATTCTTTAGTTAAATGGAAATGTGATATGGACACATATAATATAATACGGAATTTATAAATTGGCCCTGGAATGAATTACGCAGGTATCCATGATTCACATCATCACCATCTTGCAGGCTGACACATATCAGTTCTGTTTATCATAATCTTTCATTTCCTTTATGAAAAACGAACAAGTCTAGAGTTCGTGCCGACCAAGGCGTATTGCATTGTATTTCAAAGCCTCAAAAGAGTCTACGAGTAGAAAACCTGCTGTGCCTGCACAACAAGAAAAAGAGAGCATGCTGATTTGTACGGCTGCTTAAGTCTGGTTCTTCATGAAAATAGCGAGCTTGAGACGAGAAAAATTTGTGATAGAGATATCTTTATACCTGAAAATGTGAATGCGGCAGTCTATTAAAATCAGAAGATAATTGCAAAACACACGTGTGTATATTACATGAAAGAAAATCTCAAAGGGTTTCCTTACCTTCTCTCCCTTGACGAAAGGTTTGGAAGGAAAGAAAGGAAATTGAAAATAACTAGAATACTAAAGCCTATATATATACCCACCGCAGCAGTGACTCCAAAGAAATTAATTTTACTTGAGAATATGCTATATGTAAGGTTTCTTGAGACACAGTCATACTTACTTGTTATACATATGTATCCAGTTGATAGAAAGTTGTGTGTTACAAATGTATACGATTGCAAATTGAAATTGTGAGTTTGGAAATTCTCTCTATTTATTTTAGAGGAACACAGGGCATGGTCAGAGTGGTGACAGGAATGATATACCGTGCATCTAATAATGTATTCCATGAATATCAATTACCAATCCCGACTAGTTTTCATTTTACTTTGTTTCGTAGATAATAGTTTCATGCATCTTTTTTAAATGATGATTAATCTATCCTGTGTTGAATCTCATTACATTATGTTTTTCGTATAAATTAAATAGACACAAGTGTAAGTATTTCATATTGTCTTCTCTAACAGAAACTTTAGTTGTTAAATGTGTACATTATCGTATGTATTTATTAATTCACAAATTGAATGTAGTCTTAGTTCTACCATGACCTGATCGCAAGTTATAATTATTTTCTAAACATATTTCTACAAATACTCCTAAAACAAACTAATTACGTTTAATTGGGTTAGCATGATTCAAAATATTTTATTTTTTTGCTTGACATGCAGTAATAAATTATGGTAAGTTTATTTTGTGCAAATTATGTGTTTAACTTCTAGTATAGTCTGCTCTTATATTTAGTTTAAGATATCTTCAGCATGCAGCAAATTGCTATTGTTGTAATTAGCCTGTTTTAATTTAATGAGCTATTTCTAGTTCGTGATAGGAAAGGAAAGGAAACTATTTAGGTAGTAAAGTTGTGTTATTATTATCTCTAACGTAGTACTGCTAGACTTTATCGTTAAGCTTAAAATACTAGTATATTTAACTACCATATACGTATACTTTCTTCATTTGACTAGAATTTCATTTCTGAGAATAGGATTCAAGCTGACTCTGCTAAATTAGAGACAGAAAGAGTCCTAAGAATTCATTAGAGAAAAGAGCATTACAAAATTTGCTTTTAAATCTTTTCAGGATTCATAAGTAGGTTTATTTTATGTTTTTGATAATACTGTGACTGTATTGTATGGCCCATTTACTGTGTGTCTCTGGTATACATCATCCCTATTTCCTCGAAAATCATCTACTTCCCTAATTAGAAGTCTTTACAAGGATGAATGTATAAATGGCAAATGCCAGGGATTAATTAGTATAAATTGGATTAAAAGAAGGGAGCTCATACTTCACAAAATTGAAAAAACTTCATTTTGTTGGCAAGTTATATGAACAAATGGCCAGCTTAGCAATCAAAAACATTTTAGGTCAACTGGAATACAACAGGCTTTGAATTTTAAACCCTATTTCCTCGAAAATCATCTACTTCCCTAATTAGAAGTCTTTACAAGGATGAATGTATAAATGGCAAATGCCAGGGATTAATTAGTATAAATTGGATTAAAAGAAGGGAGCTCAGTCGCTGGACAACTAGCTAGGAAACATAAGCACACAAAAGAGGGTGAGAGCTAAAAAAAATACCTAAACCGTAGGTATATGTAGATGATTGGTGAACCATGTTCATGTCGGTTGTTAATGTGCTTTATATGCCGGTGGTGGTTGCAACTTTTAGGCTTCGACATTATATTCACTTTTCGCAGAAAGTCTAAATGAAAACATTATACGTATGTCTAATGCAAGTTGATCAAAGCAAAAGTAATATTATGGCTGCGGCCGCCATAGCAGAGCTATCAAAACAACCATCCGTTTGAGGAATTCCGTGTGCTTCTTTGTTGACATGAATCCACAATAGCAAGAGTCTAGATTTGTAATATCGGTCTTCTTGCCCTCTCCTGATTTTAGCTGGTGAACAACTCCTTTGTATTTACAACTGCCAATGAGATCCTAATCAGGCAAGTAATGTATTGCACAGAAAATTTAGTGAAACGTAGGCTTAGGTGCATTTACGAGTATTGCTAGAGCCTCTTTATTTCAATTCAGTAAAGCTTCCAGAGACCTTCCTCTTTCTCCATTCGTTCTGTTAGTTTTTCTGGCAAACCAGTCCGTAATTACTTTTCACCACCCTTCCATTTTAGTGCACCACCACACATCATAACTCTAGTTGGAAACTGTAATTGTAGAAATTAAATGTAGCAGCTTTTTTTACAATACAACTTATCATGTCTTATAGTGAAAGCCACTTTGCCACGGTGAAAGTTTCAGAGTACAGTTTCATTCTCCATCTTTGCAAAACTAATTATAACTTCATGATTACAAAGTAAACCTTAATGTAACAGGTGATTTATCCTCTGACAGGTATTCACCACGTATTTGAGATTGTTTTGGAGTGTTTGTTTGTTGTCTTATCGAAATTGCCAAATCCATATAAGCATGTGCAATTCCCTGTAAAGATTACATACCTGAGTGAATGTCAGTCCATATATGCACAACTTCTTGTTCATGCATTTACCTGCTGTCCATATCTGCATTAGGTACGTCAAGTTTGTTGTGTACATTGTAATTTTCTTCGTTGAAATTGATTACTGGTTGGATATTATGGAATGAGTCATTGTACAACTATTACTTCTGTACTACTGAAAATTAAAACCCCTATATCCTCTTGTACTGCCAATATATGTAATGTTACGTTTTTGTATGATTCCTGCTTCTCTGTATCACTTCTTTAGTAAATGCTGTGTGTGTGTATGCATGCGGAATGGTAATTCTAGTGGGGACGTCGACATGAGGAATATTCAATGGATGAAAGATTGATTAAATCTCCTTTTATGGCTGGAACCCAACCTACAATTAAGGGAAGGTTATTTCAGTTCTTGCGAGGTGCCATTTGTGCATTGTGTAGAGAACTGTACAATGAGTGTCAAATCCATTTTTGTTTCCAGTAGCTGGGCTATTATTCGTTAGTACAATCTAACACTGCACAGACTGACTGCATAAAGTAAATTAGTACATTTAAGTTTTATAGTAGGCCACCTTACTAATACCTTCAGCACAACATATTTCTTTGTGTAGATGTATGTACATAGTTCTCCTCATATCAACATTGTATGAGTACATCTCTGTACAACGGTAGAAACTAGACATGTAGAAACTAAAAACCGGCGGATGTTTGTATCTGTAAAACAGTTGTTAATTCTACGAAACAATTTTTCTTTAGAATAATGGAATATGTTGTAGTATGAAATTCAGGAAACTAAACCTACTAAGCAAATTTCATACTGCCATTTTTTGTCTTGTTCTATTACTGTTACTGTCTGTAGCATAATCCGTAATAGATGAAGATGAACATGAAACAGTGGCCACGGCCATTCGACTCTTACATTCTTGAACATCGATTTGATGCAACGTTATTGTACAGCATTGCTGTTATTTTTTGCATCACTTCTTTAAAACACGAACTACGTACAAGTACTCTAAATACTCTAAAGCAGGATGACCATCAAGAAAATTGGGTTTAAAATTCAAAGCCTGTTGTATTCCAGTTGACCTAAAATGTTTTTGATTGCTAAGCTGGCCATTTGTTCATATAACTTGCCAACAAAATGAAGTTTTTTCAATTTTGTGAAAGTAGACAAGAAGGATTATCGATTATTAATGCATATTGATACAAGATAAATGCCAATAGATTCTTATCCAAACTTTAATTATTGATTCTAATGCATTTTGGGTTGTACGTCATCAGTTGATTAGTCTTGTTGAAGTTTTGGCAATGCATTTCGAAACACTAACTCCTTGAAACATGAATAAACAAGGTCTTCCAATCTAATCGGGGTTTGCATGCAGCAAAATTACATTTTGGATAAAATATTCATGGATTTTTAATTCTCTGCTTATGAACATACGCGATAAAATTGACGAAGGGGATTTGTGTAACGAAACTATGAAGTTAATGAACCCATATTGATTTTCAGGTCAAATGTTTTATTTTGCACATGCATTCTACATGTTACTTGAATCATGTTACCAGTTTACCTGACAAGTTCTGTACATAATAAATTTGTAGGTTTCACGTGACAGTTGCTTCTTAATACTCTTCGTAAGTGCCTACTTATGTACTTTTGGGATTCAAAATATGAAGTTTAAAAAGACTAGTCTGGTCAACATTAGAATGCATACATGAATACGAAAAGATATATTATTTCACGCAACATCAACTATTATCCTTAAAGACATGGCGGCTTAATATTTTTCTTTAGTAGATTTTTAAAATCTGTTTGTACACTCTTGTTGAAAACTTTAAATTGACATGTAAGATATCAAACGTCGGAATTTACAAAAGCCTAGTCGCTATTATAAGTTCTGCTACATTAGTAGTTTATTTAAGTGGAACCACCCACATGCGTGTTAGTGATGCATATGTCTCTTCTCTGATGATGATAATGTTGTAGAAGATGATGGGACAGGAAAAAGTCATGGTTAGAACCGACGTACATACCTGTAAACTACTCCAACTCTGTTCATGTGAACAATTTTTGCAGCAATACATGGTGGACATGGACATGTAACTGCATAATGATGTGTAGCATATATTTATAGTTTCTCTGCTACAAGAAAAAAAACGTTTTAACTTTGTATTTCACAGGAACTCATCAAAGCGGTCATAATAGCGGAGTCATTCACGCAGGAATTTAGTAAGTGAACTACCTTTTCGTTCCCTTTACCGAATATGATAGTTACATTGTGAACTTGTAATCTTCCATGAAGCCGAGATTTGTATCCATTATGTTTTTTTTATCAATGTCAGCAAAGAGCAGATCCCACGTTTGAAAGACCTTTACCAAAGAGGGTTGGAAAACAATGTTCCAAATCTTGAGCTCATCAATAAAGAAAAAATCAAAGATTATGAACCTCACTGTGAGGTAAGTAGCAACGCGATTTAAATTATTAAAGTCTTTTTCGCTCGTATTATGGCTAGCTGCCTTGTTTGCTAAGACCAAATGCGTTAAAAGTTTGGCAATGACTTGTATGCTATTTGAAAATTGCAGTGCTATTCCTCGCCTCTGACCATTTCATTTGACAAACCCGTGAGATTTGATTTTTAAAGTATATTTATGTAGCATTATTTTCTTCGCTTAAAAAAGTACACGTATCATGCAGTGTGTAATACATAATTTTATGTGTGCATCTTTTTAAAGGTTTATAATTTGCTTTGAGGTTTATACGACCTTCTTGCACTTACATCTTCAGCCACTTTTGTTACAGCCCAATATTTCCAAACCCTGAGTCCATACATCCATATTGTTCTCTCAATAAAACTGATATCGATTTAGATTAAAAGCTCCAATCTGAAATTTTATATCGAAGACAGACCTGCGTGTCTCTCTTTTCATTTACAACAAAACAAAAATCATAGCAGTGGTCTAATATCAGGCATAAGCTACATAGCAAGCTTTTTGGTTGTTGTAAAGAACGACTGTTGTTAAGAAGGACATGGAATTTATCTCTGGAAGCATGTTTGGTACGCTATTTGATAAATATGTTGTTGTGTACATATACAAATCTTTACGAAGCAAGATAGTAAACATTTTGGTGATACTCACATATATTTTGTCAGTGTACATAGTACATACACAATGTATACAGTACTCTCATTATAACAAAAGGGCGCTTGAATGGGCAAGAGTTTACAGAAAAATACGAGAGAAATGATGAGAAGGAAAAGAATGAAACCCCATCAGGCAATATCTACTCTAGAAAGAAAAGTAGAATAAAAGACCAGGCCAGTGAGTACAGGCAAAGCAAAGCTGATGATCACGAATAAGGCTAAAAAAGATCCAGCTCTGAAAACTAACAATAGGCATGTTATCAAGAAACACTATTTCAACATGGTATATGTATGTATACAAGTATTATAAACATTGCACACTGCAATCTTCATGTTTCGTGTTGTTTCCATTTCTCTCCGTGTTGAAGCCAATGATACTACATAGGTATACTTTTGCTATGCTTTCATTGTCGTCTTTGTCATTCCTTTCTCTACTTCTTGTCTCCTTTTTCTTTTTCATTTTTATTTTTATTATTTCTTACGGGTTTTGTTGCACCACCACTATTTTTCGTACATTTTTTTACGTTAAATTGTGTTGTTGCTGTTTGCTACCGTCTTCGTTGCAATCATTTTTGCTCTTTCATTCATTCTATCAAAGAATGTTGTGTACAAAACCACGCACACACCACGTACGTATGGAAGAAAAAAATTGAGATGGAGATGAAGGACAGAAGAGAAAGGATAGAGATTGGTCCATATTTTATTATTGTATCTTTATTACTGGGTATTAGTTCAATCTATAAAATTTTATCTGCTTGAACAAATGAGCAAAGCAAAGGATAATAGGATATTGCCATGTCATACAATACTGGTTGGTTTTTTTCTTCCATCTTTTTTCGTGCCGGTTAGTACACTGTGCCTGGCATGGCATGTCCATGTAATAAAACAAGAAATGTCCTTCGATGCCATCAAACCAATGCTTACTACCATGTTTTGTATGTATAAAATATACAAAGGTATATATAAAAGCTCACAAGATAAGCAAAGCTATAAACTACATTTAATATTCAACGAAAAGCACACAGTACTGAATGATATGACCCAGAAAGCCGCAGGATAAGAATGGATACTGTTGGGTGGACGACGACGAAAGGAATTGGAAATTTTTACTGTCCACTGGAATTCATTCAATGTCTGATACATTCATGTGTCCAATATTTTTTTAAAATCTTATTTCGCTGGATTTAAAGAAAATCGAGATATTTTATTCCCACTGTCTTAAAAAGAAAATTTAAAGTAAATAACTTTCATTGTTTTATTGCTTCTCATATTGATCTTATGTACCTATTACGATTCCTGCTTTTGAATTTGTAGACGCTGTCAATGTACTAGGTGCATCTGCTTAACTCAACTTAATGTTATTTGATTGCATGCATGTTTGACGCATTTACGTAGATTTATCGATGACTATTTTACATGAATTAAATTTAAACTAACGATTATCTTATCAATAGGGGTTGATGGCAATCTGGTCTCCAGAAACTGGCATTGTGGACTGGGGCCGAGTAACGCAGTCGTACGGGGATAATTTTCAAAAGCTCAAAGGAACCATACACCTTAACTTTCGTGTAGCTAAATTCCAGAGGGCGGCTCAAGGAAATGACTACCCTGTTATGGTCTTCAATGATAAAGGCAAGGTGAGCACAAATCGTCTTTCGCTATTACTTTATTTATGTATGTGTTATTTAATTTAAAAAAGCTATTGCAAAACATGCACCGTCAACCAAACTTAATTTAGTAGTAATTAGTGTAAAATATTTAAATATTCCATTTCGCCATAAACATGGCTTCATTAATTGCATCTGTTTTTATTCAAAAGCTATACTACGTAAAACGGCAGCATGATTAAATGATAATGTTTATCAAAGCCTATGCATTTTCTGACATGTCAAATAAAGTAAGACTCAGGCATTGTTTTATTTTACTATGTGTGAAAAGAGTTGCATATTCGCACACATTAAGGCCATGAAAAGGTTTAGTTGGAAATGACAGCTGGAGCTGGCTCTGAAAACATAGAATGCGGAGAAAGAAGAGTTGCGAAGTTAATGTGGAATGTGTGGTGTGTAGCTGTGGAACAATATTGTTAAGGAAAACACACACCTAAATTAAACGCTACTTTAAGTGGTCTGAAAGGGTTTACTTCTGTCATAACTATTACGAGAGAAAAGAAAACTTAACGAAAAGTTTGTATCGTGTATACAACATACAATATACCCTACGATACAAAGTAAAGCTACCAGAAATTATGCGTTTGGTAGCAACACCAACTAGAGTCGTGGTTAGTTATGCTTCAACACATACATACTCTCTCTTTCCTTTCTACTTTCCATCGTTGTTTCACCAACCTATTTCTCTTCTCCTATTTTCTATATAGTACTTGCTCAGTTTTCTGGAACAATATTATTACATGGTGGCTGAAAGGAAAAGTCTAAATCGATATCCTCGCCTGAAAACTCGTACAACTCTCACTCTCGGTATTTGTGATACTTAAAGTCTGAGCAAGTGAGAAAATATAAAAACAAGAAAAGAGAAAAAACCTAGGTTGCCGCTACCAGCACCAAACAGACAGTGAGTGAGTGAACTTACATATTATATGTATATGCCAATATTCTGTAAATAAGCTAACCTTTACTATATAATGTAGCTGTTTTATGCCTATTTCCATACACTGTTACAATATTCAATAGTATGTGGTCCTAATGGAACAGCAACAGTCAACTCTTACTCTAATGCCTCATGCTTCTTTCACTTTTCTACTTTCACCCACTCACTCTTTTGAAAAATAAAAAACAATGAACAAAATTAGGAGGAGAAGTATCAAGGAAAATGTCTGCATAATGTTTTAATTTAACGTGGCTGTGTAAAATGAAAAAAAGTCTCAATTATTGTAAAAAAATATTTTTAAGCAAGTACCATTGCAGATACAGAGTATAAATACATATACATACATACGTACGTAGAAAAAACTACTTAGGTTAATTTCGCTTACTTTTTTACTGTTCCCATTCTAACCAATGAAACCCCAACCAGTCAAGTTGCAGACCAAAATTTGGTTTTTCTCGAGGTTATAGCGATGATGTTTATATTAAAAGAGAAGCGAAAAATACCCAAATTTTGTCCCCACACGACGATATGATTATTGCGTTTGGATGGAACTATAAACTGTTGACTATTACCACGGCCATCACCAACTAGAGACCAAACACACAAATGTACGTATA
Source organism: Orchesellides sinensis (assembly GCA_027744375.1). Classification (NCBI taxonomy): domain Eukaryota; kingdom Metazoa; phylum Arthropoda; class Collembola; order Entomobryomorpha; family Orchesellidae; genus Orchesellides; species Orchesellides sinensis. The sequence continues at coordinate 15,139 of JAHZNG010002613.1, forward strand.
ATGTGGCCGTACCATGCCATACTACCCAAAATTATACTTGGGCCACAACCAATGTACATTTGTAAAGTGAGCCTATGTAATATATTTATATGTCAGTGATATTTCTGAAGTACTTTGTTACTTTCACTGGCTTCCTTTCTGCATACATAAAATGCTTAATATTCTTACTTCTTTAAGTGAATAGGCTTGTGAAAGCAAGCAACCGCTCATATCATGATGCTTGCAGTTCTTTTTCTGGTGTCTTGTCCCCTTTCATTACTCATGCAATAATGCACTGTATATACGTAGCAAGACAAACATTCCAAATATTTTTGTGCCGTACTGCTAAAAGCTACATTCCCTTTTTCAGTAGCAATAAGGCCATTGCTTTTAAAGGCAGAAGCGAAGTTATATCATGTAAGAACCACTAACACATGCGTTGAAGTGTGCACTTCTGCTTCACAATATTCATTCAGACATTAATTTTCTTCCTGATAGTGGTGTAGCATGCCCTTATAAATATAATCCATAAAAAACGCTGCGAGAATAATATTATGCAAAAAGCTCGTGAATTCTTCTGCTGCTTTTCCCTAAATTATCGCAACTAACCAAGAGGTAAACTTTAATGATACTTACAGACTAGGAAAATGTTATGTCTTTTGCCAAAAAATATATAAGCTAAAAAACTTACAAAAAGATTACTCTCTCATTCTCATAGTTGGCTGAATCTTTCCTTAGGGGATCATTTCATATGACTCTAATGACAAAATATCGAGTATAATCTCTGGTATCAAATTGGCCATTATATGAAATGACTACTAAAGAGAAATAGGAAGACAAACTAACGTTCCTATTTTTTCTTGGAAAGAAAGAAAAAGTACATATTTGGGAAGAATTAGAGCATTGAGCCAACTTTCATTATGAAAGAGAAAGCATTGACAATAAACGGTAGTAGTGTATATGTAGTGGTAACTTACCAGCTAGCTTGGGTATTTGGGAAAGTTATGCCGTTGTTCTTACTTTGTATGCATCTGTTGATGTTTTTGGGGAACGCGTACGTTTTTACGTTACTTTTTCCTGCTGGTTCCCGTTAAACTGCCGTCACTGTAAAAGCTTTGCTTTTATTCTCAAGACGATTCACAAGTTAGCCTTATGTTTTTATCGTATCTTTTAAAAAAAAGTAGTTCATTATATGTACAGACTTATTATATTTACTATTGTCAAATTTATACCAACCTTCAAGGCTGATTTATGTGTTATTGTTTTATTAATATTTTTGTATTGCTTATTAGTTTATTACTATGAACAATTCCATTTTGTAAATAGATTTATAAATCTTTCGACATTTTGCCCTTTTGAAAGTTAAGCTTTCTAGTTTCTAGGTACTTCCAGTTCCCCACTAGCAGTCTTATCTACGCTCTTGGTTTTATATGAATTCTAGAAAAACATCTTCCAAGTTCCACGTAGATCTTATTGATGTCAAAAAATAACATAACAAGGCAGCTTTTAGATACTCGGAAGAGAACGTTTAGAAAGCGGGCCGTTGACATAAAGCTTTGTAGGTATGTGACTTTTATCAGCTATTCTACTATGCAGTACTGCCAGTCTAGAGGATTCGTGAATTTAGGATTATTTTTTGAGGTAGTTCTTGACTTGGCAGGGAAAATACTAGTTTTTTTTCATAAAATACACCAGATACCAAATCCTTCATGTTTTCTCTTCGGTTTTCTTTCATATGTTTGGTTTTCTCCTGTTTCCCTGCACAGCCATACGGATTGAAAATTAATACGGATGTAGTTGAGGGTATTCTATCTATAATTTGCCATTGTTATCATACTACTTGAACATATAGACCTTCAGATAGGAAACCGTATAATAATACAACTGTTACACAAAGGAGTTACAGAGCTTTTTGAAAAAAGTATAATATGTTCCGTATGTATTCATGCATACTTCTTTTTAATATGTACATCTGAATCCGCCCGTATTTTCCGTGAAGTACGCAAAAAGTCGCTGATAAGTACATCACAAGACAAACAGTAGCAAAGATACTTTTGCTACCCTTGAGTCCGCAAAAGCAATCAAAAGAAAATACACAAAATATACATTTTCGATAGGAACAAGCTAAAGAGAGAAGAGCTACAGCATCATCATCATGGCTGGAGTGAATAAGGTTATGTAAACATAACGGTGGTGTCCTCTTATTTTGACCGTATTTTTTCCTGTGTGCAATCTCTTGGTTTACTTTATATCATTTATTTGCCTTTTTCCTCCATTCAGCAGACGACTTTATAGTATTTTCCCCTAAAGAGCTTTCCTTTTTACGTATTTTACTACAAGGCTGCTTTGTTTCTTTAGCTATTTCACTTTCTCTTCTCATATCACTCCATACATAACGAAGGGATCGGTTTCTCTCTGCAAGTAAAAAACTACACAAGCTCTAAGCAGCTCTCTCTTACCAGTAGGAGGAACAAGGAAGAAACTACAAAAAGAATACTGCTGTGCAAGCAATACTATTTATTTCATACAGCAAGTCAAGCTATTTTCCCTAATGTGTACTCTATGGTAATGTGATCCGATCTGACAGACAGGCTAATAAAGAAAGTGCTGGTCGATTTCATCTATGCACAATGTACTGCTTTCTCTCTCGCTCCCACTGTGTTTGATATTCACGCATACAAAAATATCATGTATTTTCGGTTTCACAACTACACATTTGGTTAAAAACTTACATTTCAGAGTATTACGTATATCAGTCCAAGGTTTTGACGCTCCTTGAAAGTATTATGAGAGGAGTTGCTTCTACAGAGAGGATTCAAGGATTTTACAAATATACATAGGCTGCAGGAATAGACGAGTGAAAACTATTCACATAGTTGGAAAAATACTTGAATTGTGTTTTTTCTTCGAGGAGAAAAACAAGAACGGTAAAGAGCAAACTACTCCTCTTTTCCCACTGTTATTTTGTGAGAAGAGTAAAGCATCAAGCATCATCACCATCATTGTGATCATAAGTGTAGAGAAGCAGGCAGGCAATGTGATGTTTTTAAGAGAACTAGAAGATGGAAACAGCTTAAGTCACTCTCTCACTGTCTGTGCGGATGCATAATATTGTAGGTGTAGTAGAGAGCCAGGCTCGACTTTCTCTTTTTCCTTGAATGGCTGCGGCTGCCATTTTTACTGCTATTGCAGCTCAATAAATAGTCGTAGTTTTCACAAAATCTACTGGCAGTTGCTTGCATATATTTAGTTGTTGTGTATGTACACATGTAAAATACTATGATTATATTATACCATTTACATACGTAGTAGTAAGCCCACTCTTGTATTGGCTTTTGGTTGACATGCTTAATTTCTAATACAGTGGCAAGGAATACGAATAAAAAATTTTTAGTTTTTGTCAGTGACACTGCTTACTTGGCGAATTTACCGTGGATTTTATTATTCCTCTTTGGATTTACTTCAGATTTTTCATTACTGGTATTGAATAGAAATCTTATGGTGTATGTGTTCTCACACATTTTCCGCTTATTAAAAAACTAGCTTACCAGCGGAAAGTTGTAGTCTGTAGTAAAGGGAACAATCTAATATTATAATGCATGCATGCCAACAACCGCACCAAAATAATCTCCGTGAACCAATATATGTATAGACTGTATAAGAAGGCTAACGAAAGATGTGGCTTAGTATGCCGCTTCAAATGCAAGAAACAAGCCTAGTCTCACTGTAAGCCAGAGCCTGAGGGTTCACATATTTATTGCTCTCCTTGGCTGTGTTATTACAGTATATGCTTATTCTAAAAGAACGCAAAAGGACTACCACAATAGAGCACTTTTGTATTGTATATTGTGTATTTATGTACATTTGAATAGTATAATAGTTAGATTGTGTGAGATGTTGTATGTATGTACATGTTTGTATCTAATGCTAATACAAATTTTAACTTGTGCGCATTCACATACTTCACATTTCTCTTTTCAAGAGTTAACTTATGAATTCTGCGAGCCAAATGTTTTCTTGTATCTTTTTGT
>JAHZNG010002614.1:0-27325 GCA_027744375.1 Orchesellides sinensis
TTATAAAATATTTGTTAATTACAATTTAAATAGATTTCTAAAATGGGACTATTTATTAGTTACTATTTAATTAGATTTTGAAAATGCCGTTAATTATTAATTGATAATTTAATTAAAAACGATTTGAACAACTAATTATTATTTGTATTTTAAATACTTTGGTTTTTCAATTACTGATGCCTGGTATGCATGTAAAGTTATCATCATCGTCATCATCACATATATCATCTATTATAATGATGCACTATACTACTACTAAATGCACAGCAGCAATTTAAATTACACGCATGTATGTTCACGATGGATATTGAATAAGTTTTAAATGCTGACGACGCCATTGCTGATGCTGTACATTAAAATAATATTTTGGTTTTTTATTGCGTTGAGCAACATGCGAGCTGTACTTTTTTCACAAAATTTAAAAAGTAGCGATTTTAACATTGAGCGTTAGAATGTCATTGGCTCTTTTATAAAATGTTATTTTTTGGAGAGAATACAAATTTACAAATGTAAAATTTTGACATGAATGAGTGTACAGCAAAAACATGACTAATCTCAAGACGAATTGAAATCCATGAGCTGATATTGCGGCCTAGAGGTTACATGTCGCTTACAAGGCCAGCATGATTCGACTTTATTTCGCAAACATCGTGGCATCAATGGATTATATGGTAGTAGGGATATGTACACTAAATATTTCGAATAAACTTGGATTAAAATTTCATCTTGGAAGGATTATAGCAGATTTTACAGGGTGCATGGTTTGTATTCAGTAAATGCATATTTGATAGGCTGATAGATATCATCAACTATTAAACAGTTTATTTGAAATGCAACCTGCATGTTGATATTAGTATCTAATATTTGACCTACTGATTTGGCTTCTTTGTTTGAATGTGTCATGCTACACATCAACAATGCAGGGGGAGAGTGCATTTACATATTTACCTTGGTCCTCTTACGGTCAACGATAATCATTTCCTACGAGTGACACTGGTGTGTTGACAGGTAAATGTAAACTGATACCATGTTTTTGCTCTATTTGGCTTGGCTACTTTTACTCCTTGTAATTTCTAAAGGGTTACAAAGAGATCTTTGGAGGCTTTTGAACCTTTTGCATGAGCGAAGGCAAAGGATACAATTTATGCTAACTATTATAGTACATTACAACGATTTAAGAACACGATATAAAACACACGTATAAATGCATGAAATTGTGTATGTGTACAAGTACGTGCATTTTATTTGCGTGCATTAAAAATTATAAAATATGCAATGGACCGCAGGTCACATGCACTTAAACGGTAATAATATGCTTATCCGTTGGTTATAAGTATACAATATTTCTCATTGTTTTTAATCGTGTCAGGTATAACCAACTACCGTGTAATGAGAAATGACTTTTGTCGAGGAAGAAATCGATTCTTAAGAACTTTTATAACAATATTACAGTAATAACAAAAACTTTCCTTGGTATGGTGATCCGTGCGATCTGCTATGCTCATTATAATGCTATGATTTCGCGAATACACTTTGTACAAAATGCAATTTCCATACGCCAAACGTGACACTGTACATTTGTTTGAGACACCCTGAACTAACCTTTTATGAGTTTCCCACACCCTTTCACATCCACTAAGTTCATGCGAGATGAGGTTAATGGGGAATAACAAAAAATATTTATGACAAAAGTAACAAATGTGACCTTAGCAATTCCAAATAACTTTTCTTTTAGCAATCTTTATCTTTTTACATCATGACAAACGAGATTATTTGGCCTAGCCTAATTCAAGTTTACACCATTGAAGTTACAACTTCCACGTTGATCTTATATGCTAATTGCTAATAATATTTCTTTTTGATGCGGCAAGTATTTGCATATGCAAATATATTTGTCAACATTTAAAAATGACAAGAAACAAACCTTCTGACTAGGCGACATCTTGCTTTCCAAAACTTGTCACTACCACACAATCAAAATAGAATTCGAAAACCGGATGAGAAATCTTGGTGAAACTAGTTGACTTTTAGTCTTTTATAAACCATACAGGTATAGCCACACACATAGGTATCAGAAAAGAATTAAAACAATTGGACTACGACACAAAACCCTTCCGCCACACTGTCATACATAATATGTCGTTTGTAACATAATTGTGACATCAAATGTTAAATCCAGCGTTCGTTAAAGGCACGCTAATCTCTTCCTGACGTGCTTAACAACACATCCTTGTCATGCTTGGAATGTGTTCAAGAGATGTGAAAGATGTTATAGGAGGAAATGCGAATTCTCACTAGGAACTTAAGACACAAAATGGACCAAAGGACACCAAACTTATCATTGTAAAACAACACAGCCACAATAAAGGATTAGTACCTCCATTTCGTATGACACATGTCAAACCGAAACATTAAAACACCTGTACCACCACCATCATCTCATCAACACCAAACAACATTGCACACCATAAGAGAAAAAGGTGAAGACAGAAGGAAAGGGTTACATATGTGTGGATTCTTTTGCGAAGTAAAAAATTTCAGAGCCGCATGTATCGTATCGATCTTCTCAACTCTAACACTGAGAGATAACTGTCGGAACACTCTAAGGTGAGATTTGGCTTCAGAGTTAAAATATATGTAGTTTTGAAGCCATAGTTATGTTATGCACGCTATATGATGAGATTACTATACTACTCTAGCTATAATATTAGAATGTTTGCATGTGAATTTGTCTGCATGCATGCGTAGTAAAAAAAGTATCTGGTTCTCATCTTGCTTGCTTGCTTAACAAGCAGAAAGGGGAAGTGCAATGCTGTAGGTATGTTAAGTATTAACGAAATAAGAGTTAACTTTTTGTATAAATTTGCTTAATGCAGCAAATTGTTTGCTACAGTTATTTAAATGATTAAAAATCGCACCAGGTTGAATACCCCTTTGTACTTTTGCAGAATTGAGATACAACAAACGAGGAAAATGCATATATTGATTTATTTTGACAATAAAATGGCAACAAAGGATGGTTGTAGTTATTGGAAGAGAAACGTGGAAAGTGAAAAAAGTCAATATTAGTTTGATTAGATGTACAGATGATGATGTTAGTACAGATGTACAGACGATGACTCTTTGGGTTAGGGGCCATACACATATTACGTTATCACGTAGGGTGGGTGGGTCAGTTTTCAAAATCTAACCAATGATAACAGGGTGGGTCGGTCATTTTCAAAAATATAACGTTATCACAAAAATCCGTTAAAATGCAAATATATAATTCTATATTAACTAAAGCTAATAATAAACAATCCAATTGCAGAGTACAAGGTGTCATTGAAGTAAAACAAGGCAGAAACATCATATTCAATTTTTTTATGTTTCCCTATATATATAATATATATACCATCATGCATCATTAGAAGAAGAACTATAGATGTTACCAAACTAGCCTACCTTTATAACTTAACAGCCGTACAGTGTAGCCCATTAGGATAATTTTAATTGATTAAAAAGTCAGCAATATAGTAGAAGAATATCTGACATCCCTGTAAAAAGGCAAATGGTTGTTCTCCTTCATTTGAAGGTAGTAACAACTCTACCTAAGAAATCTCCTTATAACATGACGCATATATAACTTATAACCAATATATTTGAATTTGGGTTTTATGTGCCTAATATTCAAATCTAACGTTATCATCAGGGGGTGGGTGGGTGGTGTCGTAAAAAATCTAACTATATGATAACAAGGTGGGTGGAGGGGTCAAAAATCGGCCAAAATTTGATAACGTAATATGTGTATGGCCCCTTAGTTTGTAAATGATGATGTGAATCATGCTACCCAACAATGAGTTCGAAGTACTTGGTCAAGTTTCACGAAATATAAGCACTTTTAAATTGTATGAAAATGAAGAATAAACTTACAAATGCTTGCGTGCTAAGCTTTATGCACGCTGAAATTGAAACGTAAAAACCTTTGGTCTGGATAATGATGTTGACGTGTATGCCATCTCATAAAGGATTTGTCTCTTATGGTTGTTTAGGAAATTAAAACTTTGTAAACTTTCCAGTAAAATGACTAAACTAAATATAAATACATAGAAATCATGTTTGCTAAATTATGCAATGACTCGCTTTATAAAAATAGAGGTTGAATTTACTCAAGATAATACTAGAAGTGAGATGGATTGAATTCACACTTGCTAATTAGACTCTAAATTTGGAACGCAAAACAGTGAAACTAGAAAGTCAATAGGAAAGGATTCACTGTACCAAGTGGAATTTCCGTTGCTAACTTCTTTTAATTATATTCCATGCTAATGGTGAGCAACAGGGAAAAATTATTTCATTGAAATACTGATGATAACATGAAAGTTCCTGTGCCCCATAGGAAAATCTGTTGACTTCATTAGAAAGCATATACAAATACTAGGTAATGTATGCTTATGACGGCATGACAATATGACATGTCTGATTTCATATGCCACCGTACATGTTCAACTGGAATGTAACTGATTCCGTAATGGTACACAGATAAAAATGCACACATGTGATATAACATAAGTAATTCGACTTAATGAGAGCTTTTGTCAATATGTATTTTCCTATATGTATGCATGTCAGTTTTTTCCACAGAAAATATATATTACATTGCGGGAAGTAGTAATAAACAGGCAAAATGTTATACAGCATAATTATAGAGCTTCGATATCACGCGTTCATGTTTGATATTTGCAACTAACTATGAATTTGATTGCATTGCCATTACTTAAATCTGCAGCGGAAAATGTGATTTGCCTACAACATAAACCAATGATGTGGCCTCAAATAAAACGGTAAGTGAATGTAGGCAGTACTAGTGTTCATTACGGTATTAATTCTCCAGCGTTAAATGATACCGTACTCAATTGTATGTTTTTTACACAATCCAAAGAGCAACTTTTTGGTATGCAAAGTATTATACTGTGTAAGTAACGCATACTGATTCTAAGTAACTCTGCAGCGTTTGGCTTGGAAATGATAGTGATTTTATGCAAACAAGGATTTTAGCAATGCAATGCAATGACTGAATACATGCTACAGTTACATATATTAGTAATGTACGATATAACGGGGTTTGTACTATTGACAGTGATTTTTCATGGAAAGTTGATTCAATAAGCGGAATTAATTGCAGTTTCTGTGAAAGTGGCTTATTCTTGACGCATTTATGTAATTGTGAATGCTTATAAGAATTCGCTTAAACCGGCTTAAAGTGCTTCCTATTGTTAGAGTACAATAATTTGCCGTGTTTCTACAATGTTTTCAGGGAGCTTATGATAAACATTCATAGTTTGCAAATTGCCCTTCAAAATCTTAGTAACCATAACTAGAACTTGTCCAAATAGTTGTTCGCTAATTTAGAAAAGTTTAAATATGCATTTTTCCACGAGTGCAGTGAAATGATGAGCTTTCTTACATTCAATAATAAAATTTAAATATCTGCAGTAATTACAATCATATTTTGCATTTTTCGTATAATCCAGGAAACTTGTATCATCTAACGCTGCACCTTATATTTATAGTATGATTTTACAAGCACTAGGATAATCGTACAGATAACAATGCCCTACATTTAAACATATTCGGCATTAATACATTCATACGTATTTATTAACTGGGTATGTAAATATGTTAGGTTAATCCAGCTATTCTCTAGTTAAAATAATTGAGTAACCACTACCCTCAGCAAAATGTCCTCCCAAGTCTTCATATATCATTACTTAAAACAAATCAACTGTTCAAAAATATAAAACGAATTAATGCAAACCAATGCGTTATTCAAAAGTACTTAATAGATTATTTAAAACCATTACTACTTACTTTTTCCGTGTGCAGAAATAGATGTAATTTTTATTGACTACAAGTATTTTAAACAAGCTAAAACTGAATCACAATCCCATGCTATTTTAATGATGCCTCAGTTGATACTAATGAGCACAATCCACAATTTAATTGTACATTTTAATGATTTTTTGTTTATATATTTCCCGGATGTCCGCTTTTAAAAAACGTTTTATCCAAATGCTATTTCTTTATTGAATCTGCTATTGGAGAAAACTGTTTCAGCCTTGTTCACCGAAAATAGAACGAGTGTAATACAATTGAAACAGCAAATGCAAATTATTTCACTGTTCTAACTTGCTTTCACCTCATTGAAATGCCTGGCATAATAACAACAACTTTCATTCTTGGATGAAACCTGAGGGAAAACTAACTCTTGCAATGTAATTTTCCCCGCTGAAAGCACATTCTACGGTAAAAAGGTGAACTGTACAGAAAAAATCTATATTTGCCAAATGCGCATGACATTTTCCAACAAGAGGAAGACCTGGGAAAAGCATGAGAACAAGGAAAGAAAGTTAAAGCATTCCTTTCGTACAAAGGGAATGTTGAAGTTCATCACTAGATATGAATTTGATCAGAATGGAATTCTTAAGAAGTAAAGTTTATTGCCATTTCGGTTCCTATACATTCAGCATATTTGCAAACCTACCACTAGCCAGCCAAAATGTCGACCGTTGCGCTGCCATTAGGAAAATATGATTCCGAGAGAAATTACGCTACCTTGAAAAGATAGGCTATGATTTTGTGGACCATATCATGATATATCGTGTACACGGTTATTTTAGTTTCAGAGAAAGAAAATTCCGTGGCATTCCTGTGAGATACCGAATTTCTTCTACTGGTACGATTTTCACGAAAACATTTTCATATGAGAAAAAAGTAAGAGTAGTCTTGAATTCATTTTACTATAGGATTAACATTGACTTAGGTTCACTGAATGAATTGCTACAAATTTAATCTTTCCGTAGTTTGCGTCAGCACAATACTCCTTTCATAATATCCTATTAAATTGCTTTCATAATATCCTATTAAATTGCTTAAAAGATTCATCGAATATAGTATAGCTGGAGAAGTCTCTGCGACTTAATTGGAAGTTTATTAAAGCTTACCCGATTGCGAGAAAGCAGCCTTTTGAAGAAAGTACCCTTGCGAAGTAACGTTGATAATTTAGGGAATCCACGTTTTGAGCCTCTCCTTCTAAATTGGTCCTCGTGACACGTGAAGGGCATTGGTTCCACTGGTACTGATGCTCGTCTTGGCTGCTGTTCGTCCTCCATTTTCCTGTCTAAGTGAGGACGACGTCTGAATCCGTCACCACTCATGTGTACCAATTTTCCTCAACTAAACAGACATTAGATTTTATTAAAGCTCACAAGCCAAAGCTGGCGTACCACTGCTTGGAAGTTACGTGAAGAGGGATATAATAAGCATTGTATATGAATGGGTATATGTGGTGTAACAGATCAGAACATGAAAATGAAACATTCAATTTACTGTGACAAGAAAAAATGCATCATTACTTTATTCACATGGGGCAAATGCTATTAAATAGTAATGGTACTTTTAGCATGTTTGTCTGTCTGTGTTGGACAAAAAATACCAATTTTAATTACATCGTTATTAAATAAAAAGGAAACAGACTTAGTACAAATACTAGATAGAAAGACGAAGTTACCGCTTTATTTTTGTTGTATACTTCGACCATTTTGAAATATTAAAAACGGAAGGAGAAAATGTAATATTTTTCTAACATGAGGGTTTAGAGTGCAAGTCGCAATACTTATCTATGCATCTGTTTAGCTTTAAACAAATTTCATGCATGTGATAAAAACTATCTGTACCTTTGTTTGCTGTAATGTAAACGGTTTTGTCTGGTTGTGGCTACGTCGTCCTATTATGTGGGTGAAAACAGTTTGTATATGTCCTCAAAGAGTTTATAAGATGCTATCAGGTGATGCGATATGATTAGAAGATCATTTTTTGATGTTCTAGCTCAATGATATTTTAAAGAGTGGAATTACGGCGGAACCTAAAGATTCATTTATCAACAGTATAGTAATTTGCTCGGGGATTAATGGCCATAAAAGAGATAATAGTACAAACCGATTTTTTTACTGAAATTGATGAATATTTACTAGTTGATTCTCATTAAGGATATATGCAAACGTTCACGGAAAATATGATCAGTTTGAGTGAGTGACCTAAATTCTCATATAAAGGACCTTTTAATAAGCCCGGACTAGCGCTTCTGTTGAACTGTCTGAATTAAATCCTCCAAAGTTCGAATTTAGCATGAATGTCGCGTTGAGATTGTGAGGTTTTGATTATGGCTTAACAACAGCAATGCAGTCTCTTAAAAGTTATTGGCCAGCATTTTACTTCATTAGAGAGACTTATGGGTATGGGTTGTAATCCACAATCCACATAGTCGGCAAAATTCTCCAAACTAACTCTTCACAAGGATTGTCTATCTTTGTCATCGCGTTCCTTCCAAAGGCTTACAATGCAAAATAGTTTACTCATTTGTTACTAATAGATTCAATATTCATTATTCAATTCTATTTGTTTTCATGTCAAAGTTGAGGTTTTTTCTTCTTAAGTTGGTTTTAAAATAAAGTGTACAGTTGCTAAATCGAGAGGAATCGATATGCTTTAGGAATGATCCTGATTGTCATTTGTATATCTGTGCCTTAATTACAATTAGTATGCTTTTATGTGCGTTTAAGGTTCAACTTGTACATTTGCTCAAAGAATGAGAATGCATTTAAACACTTCTTTTCTTTATTTGATTACTTTAAGAAAGAAGTCATGGAAGGTAAAGAATGTGACAAGAGAAGATATATAGTCCTTCTGGCTAGAATCCATAATTCATTGGACTTTACACGGGTATTACATTACAATGCTGAAAGTTCAATCATTTTTGTTTATAATTATACTATCTTAGGGTATATATTATGTCAGTTTCATTGGATTATCAGTAATATCTAGTAAATCTGTTCTTCAGAATCACAACTTTTGGCAAATCAGATGCTATATCTATGTAAACTCATACAATATGAAAAACGATGAAACGCTACAAAAATATAAAAACCGTGCTGATATTATGTATTTAGTAATTAATAATAATGTACCACATTTGAGACATAATACAATGGCTCAAGTAAGTAAAATAGGGTACTAGAATGGTAATAATCATAAATAAACTATGCAATCCATACGACATTCCTGCAAAAATGACTGCACATTTGTGACTTGTATCCATAATTATACTAGGAAAACATTTTCGTCATCAATCTCTATTGGTAGCTTTTATACTGAAAACAGTAATCACTGGGAATTGTAATTATAATAAAATCTATACTATTTGTAGTTCAATCAATGAAAATCTCTAAATTCCTAAAGAGTATTTGATTACAGTAATAATTGCTAATTTATACTAAGTTCCAGTCTTGCTTCCATTCAAAAAAATCCTTTATAAATTGAGAGAAGAGTAGTCGTAACTAGGACGAGAAGAAGAGATACTCGCTGTGTTGCGGAAGAGCATTCAAGGTTGTCTTGAGGAAAGTTTTGGTAATTTGTCTCATAGCTCGATATTACTCCACTGCAGTCCTGTTATAAAAGTTGAACAATTTTAATTGGCTTTATTAGCTGAGCAGGCAAACAACAGACTTTCAGACAACATAAAAGAATAAAGCCTGACTTTCTACATTGTTTGGGTTAGAGCATGAGTCAGAGTTACTTACATCACAAAAGCTTTCACATGCAGGACATTTGATTCCTCCTCTATGAAGCCAATTGTTTGCCAACAACTGAATTTTAATTTCTTGCCCCGTGTACGAGCATGTAAATGTTCGATTTGTCACCTGTGAAAGAAAAAAAGTTAATCAAATACTTAGGTATAAATTAATCGAACATCTAGCTTATGTAAGAGCATACTAAAATATGAAGAAGTCCTCCATCACACAGGTATTTGTAACATCCTGATCCCCAGTGTTGCCAGTGGCGCTTCTGATGACATGACCGCTCTTCCCACATTTCTTTTGTGTGATAGAAGCACTTTGATCCTTCCCCATATTCTTCCAGTGCAAAATTTTTGTCTGGTTCTGAATTCACAAAAAATTACATAAGTTACACCAATCATTACTTTCGTGTCAATACTATATTTGTTAGACCCTAAACTCACCAGGATTGTTTTCGTCATAGAAGCAATGAGATCCACGAATAACTACGCTGTTTGCTCTCCATGTAAATTCCTGAACGTACGGACAGTAATCTGCCAACGTAACAGATCCCCCGTAAAATGTCACGTTATCAGCAGGGACATTTGGTAACCAGTCAAAGTTCTGTTATAGGAAAATAATTAGTGCTTCCAAAATCCTTTTTCAATTAACGATGTTAGCATTGTTCTATCTAACCTGGTATTCTTTTGATAGCGACGATGAATATTTGACCAAGTTACAGAGTGCCACCGAACTGTGATCATCAGTGCACTGAGTTTCCAAAGGTTCTGCCTTAACTTTATTACAGTACGGCAATGGATCTTCTCCACTAAAACAGTTAAGAATTATTTAAAAGTCATACAGAGTAAGCTTAGAAGATCTACACCATTCTTATTCCACCATTATAAAATACCTAGCTTTCTTTGCACTCATCCACTCCATGCAAGACTTTTTGGCGAAATCACAACCTAAACGATGCCCCCATTCCAAATGCTGAGCCATCTGGTAATTTGCTCGATACCAACCAGTGTCTTCCATTAATGCCAGTGTGATGCGGGAGTACACTGGATTTTGCGTGTGAGTTCCGGTCATCGCCTCATTCTATTAAAAGAAATGTAATGATAACATATAATGTTTTAACTTTTACTCACAACTTAGTTCCATTTAAAAACTCAACAATTGTTTGAAAATTAGACTATAACTTACTCTAGCTTGCATTCTATAAAAATGATGAGTTTTTATACTAAAATTAAAACAAACCTCTCTAAAACGCAAGACTATATGAAACAATACAAGGGATAGCTTACTCAGTGTTTAAAGGAGGCTTTCCTTTGTTATCTCGAGGTGTCAATGGGCTACCATGGTCATCCCGGTAAAATGCATATAGTGACACAGAAAACCCGAGAGCGTGTAGAATCTCATGCTTTACAGTAGATATAAGTGTATCCAATTCCTGTGGCTTTGTACTAATACTCTTTGGACAAAGATTAGCATGCCCTGCAATAGGCCTGTTGAAAAGTAAATAAAAATTCATGTTTTAAACTTCAGAAACCAACAACATAACCTCGCTTTCTGACTTGTTGACTTACCGATCCAAAGCAGACTCCTGCTGGCAATGGGCTGCATACGCCACGGTGAAACCGTGTTTACATCGATGAGTTTGAAGAGCTGAGACATAAAAGACGAAATCAGCATCCGCAATCCCAGGGCCCGCTGTACTATTAGGAGCAGCTCGACAATTAGTACCATTTTCATTGCACACGCGACAGACCTAATCCAAAATGATTTGTACACTTATTAGTTAATAAATGGAAAGAATACCTACAGTTTGTAGAGTAGCTATTATCATTTAAAGTCGTTATAATTTTTACACACATCTAAATGTTCTTCAGGGACTTGGACTTCTCCACACATTGTTTTGGCTTCGCACTCAACTTTACAATACGGATGAGGATCATCCGCTTTGTAATACACTTGTTGGTTCGGACAACGTCTAAGAAACAATGTAAAAAGGATAAAATTACAATTTTGAAGCTTAACGTACTGATTTGTTTAAATTAAGCATTCTGCCATAAAATTACAAACCGTACCTATTCAGTACTATCGCACGTTCAGTTCGCCGTACCATCAGTGCCCGTTCCCAGTATGATATAGCTTCTGGGAGTACCGTGTTCTAAAAATATGCGCAAAAACATACATAATTTTAAACAAATTCTCTTGTTGCCTCAGATTTTTATAAGGTTGCATTCATCTTTTATAATTTTTTACTTACATTAATGAGCTCTTTTTTCTCTTGATCCAAGCTAAACCAATAAAAAATATACAACGAATATTTCAATTATGTCCATGTAAATGTTTTTTTAAATAATGCGAAGAAGTTTCATTGTTTTTTACTGACTTGTGAACACTTTCATCATAATACAAGACAATACGCAACGGTTGATCAATACTTCTCTTTTTCATCACATGATGGGGTTCAATGAAAGCTCCATGGACTATCTGCAACAGAAAAGTAATGGGGAAAATTTAGCTTTGATCATACATCTTTTTTAACAGTTATGCCTATTAGTATTTCATACACTGTCATTTTCATACATCTATATAGCATGCTGAATCATAAACGGGAAAGTGTACTTTAACAACTGCCAATTCGCCTCGGTCAGTACTAAAACTATTAAGGTTGGAAATTATTTTACTTTCCGGACGTGACTATAACCCATCCTATCACATAATACAGACAGACCTACAACGAACGAGCCCAGGTGTCATGTAGAATATGAGGGCATAAGAGCTCCTAACAATAAAACAAACCATTTTAATTTCTAAAATAATTACGAGCGAAAGCTTATGATTAGCCCTAGCAGGCAATAAATCCCATTTTAAAAATGCATGATTTGAATTAAGTGTTAATTATTAATTTGTGGTCTTGGAACTTTATATGCTTGAATACAAATGGAATTGGAATTTACGCGAGATACACTTTATGCCTTGTCGCAGTCTTTCTGATGCTCCGAAATGGGGCAATATGGGACAACGGTGGGAACAAGGCAAAAAGTGCTTTTAGTTTCGTTCTCGTTTGCATTTTGCATTAAACTTTTGCATGAGAGTCAAAAAAAATAAAAGCACTTTTTGGTGTGCGTTTCGTTTATGCCGGAGTTATTCTTCTACTTGCCGGTGCCCATGTATGAGTTCGAACTAAAAGGTTGAAAGTAGATTGTTGGTTTTTCTAAATTAATTCGACAATTAAGTTTTTATGGAAGTTAGCTAATTTTGCAACGACTTAAAGTAATCTACAAACAGTCAATATTTAATTTACCACATCATTTGATTTACGTGAGGGTAAATTAAAAATTAAATAAATTGTGTCGTCTTATATTTACTTGTGTTTTAATTCATAATTGGTGTTGGGTGTGTACCATATGTGTACACATGCAACATGTGAAGTATTTAAGTATGTTAAATTGATATTCTGGTTATGTTTGGTTTTCTATTAGAATTGTCAGATTGGTAAAATATGGGGAAGATAATGGGAAAGAAGATGGAGGCTAGCGTAGGTGGAGGTAATTCGGTGGACTACCCGCGGTTATCAAACATTCAAAGAACGAGGGAGGTAGATAGTATCTCGGATACTATGAGAGCAGCCGCGTTTAAAACAGGATTGTCATCCTCCATGCAAAGGGAGTCAGGTGTTGGAAGGATTGGTTCAGGATTAGGGGACGAGGCGGTTAGCGGGTCTCTGCCAGGTACTTGGATATAAGCATATCAAGTGTAAAGTGTAATTACAAGTTGTAGTAAGGTTAAATAATCTGTTTTATATCTGTTCTAAGTGGCTGCGGGAAGGATAAAACAAGTGGACTCTGAGAGGTGTGGCTTGAATATTACCGGTGGAATGGTTCCGGAATTCGATATGAATATGCGAACGTGTAACATATGCAGGATGACATTTAGGTCGAGAGACGAACTAATAAGTCATTTGAAGAGTGACAAGCATGCGAAGAGTATGGAGGTAGAGTACAGTGTGGACGCTGTGAAGGATCAAGAAAAAGAGAAGAGTGGGGGAGTATTTAGATGTGAGACTTGCAAGATCACTTTGGCCACAAAGCAGAGTTTGCAAAGGCATTTTGGGACGAAAAAGCATATTAGATTGTGTGATGCAGAGAAAGGAAGACGGGGAGGGGAGGAAAAGGAAGAACTGTTTGTGTTCAAATGTTCTGTTTGCAATCTCCAGTGTACATCGGAGGAGTCGTTAAAAAATCATTTTGCGGGCAAACATTTGAATACTGACAGCAAATCAGCATCCAAAGGAGGAGCGGTTAAGTCATTTTGGCAGTTGGCATATGGTTCAGATTCCAGTTCTGGTGAAGACGATGAGGGGAACTTGGGAACAGCTGATAAGCGTATGGAGAAAAAAGATGGTACTGCCGTTGATGGGGAACCAGAGTTTGATTTGGACAAAAAAACGTGCAACGTTTGCAAAGCCACTTTTGGCGAAAAATCTAATTTGGTGGAGCATCTGAAAACAGAAGAACATTTCAAGAGAATGTCAGAGGCTTGGGTGGAAGATACAGATGCGAAAAGTAAAGACAAGGAGAAGCAGAAGAAGGGGGATTTAAACAAGAAAAATGGTAAGGGAGATATAAGGGGGGAGTCGGCAGAAACTGAAGACTTATTAAAAGATGTGGAGGGTGAAGGATCGTTTTGGTGCGAACTTTGCAAGGTTCGATGTTTCTCCGAGAAAATACTTCGCAGCCATTTTGAAACAGGAATGCATTTGCATGCTGTGATTGACAATGAAGAGAGGAAGGACAGGGAGAGGTTGGCTAAGATTTGCGGACGAAGGATCTCAGGTCCAGGCCAAAGCGATAGTGATAAGTAAACGTTCAAACTACTTATGTTTAATTAAGCATTGTTGTGTAAGATCTCTAAGTGAAATCTTATGAATGCTCATAATTTTAATTAAAATATTTAAGAATAATGTTAATTTTTAAGTCAAGTTTTTAAGTATGTATTTATAATGGTTTAATTTGAAACAAAACACCTTATATTGTCAGACTGATTATTCTGGTGTGATTTACCTAATAAATTATTGTTAGAAGTCATCCTAATAAATTATTGTAATTTTTTAACGATATGACAAACTTTCTGCCCCATTTAAAATTGAACTAACACTAAGAAATCCATACATGATTGGCAATACGCCATTGCTGATATATTATGCCAAAAGTCCATTTCATTGGCAAAAATGTATTGGCTCAGAAGAAGAGTATAAAGTACATTGATAAGGTCGAAAGGTTGAAGATGAATTGGAATTCCTTACTGTACTGTGAATCTGGCACACTTTCACTCCAGTGTCTAGATGCAGCCACCTAATTATCATTATCGTGATAAATAGTATTACATTCGGGTTTTATATCCATGACCATTCATGCGGTTAGGTGTGAGATCTTACGAATTTCATGCCTCGTTGATGTTCCCAAACTTACTGTAATATCACTTCCTTAAATTTCATTTAATATTCGCTTAAAGTCATCAATAATCATATGCCAGAGGTTAATAAGCTACAGGTTGACAACGAATAATTGTAGCTACACTGCTTTTTGTGTCGCTAATTTTCTTCTTTTTACTCAATGGTTGAAAGTGAAAACTACATTGACGTACTTCAGTTTAGCTATACAATCACACCTCAGTAAAACCATCATTTTTGTCTCACACGGATGAGCAGGCAGGTGGTTCTTACATTAAATGCATGAGCATGAAAGTGCCTCACGGTGCTAGAAAAGGTTTGTGAGAACTGTCACCCGATTAAAATTTCGTGGTAGAGATCGCGTAAAAACACACATTATGACTCATTATGACTGCAATAACTTTCTGTCGTTACTTTACCGGTATCACCAATAATCTACCAAGTTTAACCCTCGTTTTATATTAAATCAGGCATCATTTTAAAGTTATCATTTTTGCCCCGGTAAATGACACCGTTCATCAACTTTTACTGAAACACTTTACTGTTGCCATAAAACCTTACTTTTCTGTTAAAATCCTTCCAACATGATTTTTTGAGCAATGACCATTACCATCATTAGGGAACTAGGCTGCTTGAGCATAGTGCTTGTAATGTCATAAAAGCATTTTAACTGGCCGGACTCTATTAATTCACTTACAACTACAGAATCTCCCAAATTGGAAGAGAATCAAAGTCACGGCGATGCATTAAGGTACTTTCAAATTTTAACTGAGGAGTCGTCTTCGGTATCTGACTCAAAGCCCTTGGAATGAGAGCAAAGACTTACTTTTACGTGGGAAAGTAATGTTATAAACAGTTGGCAAAACCTGCAGTTTTAGTCCCATGGGAACTCTGCTTACGAGAAATCTACACTGTTTATAATAATGGGGTGCATGGCTCGAAGGTGACATTTTCATTTCATCGTTTTTACAGTCGTATTTCTCTCACGTCTCCCTTTTTAAACTAACTAAAATAATACAACGTGTGTGTCAATTATTCCTTTCAGCGTCTACTAACAGCTTTTTCTCGAGTAACTAACTTATCTCACTACATATCAAATATTACGTGAGTACTATGTTTACGTTTAAAGGAAAGATGCTGCTAAAAAATGAGATCAAATGAAATTGAAATCGACCTTAATGAGTAGGAAACATGTGTGAAGAAGATGAATCAGCATGCGCGGCTACAATAAAGAAAGACTAAAGACACATGAATGCTTGCGCTTTTTAAACACTCAAACAATGCTTCATCTCATCTCAAGATAAGAGATGAAATGAAAGGGATTTCGTTTTCGTCAAATGCAAAATCTGTCATCGTTTTTTTTCTCGTAACTATATATCTTTGTAACCGTTAGACTCATTTTCAGTAAACAGAGATAAGGATATAAAACTGCAAATGCATACAGCATAATATCATTAATACCGTAAATACAACACTACGCAATAATAAACTGACAATTGTCAAAACCGCATCTTGTGACATGTTGTCGTTGTCTTGTCATATAGCTATTTTAGTTAGTTCAACGTTTTTCTGATACATATTCAAAATTCAAACGCTATAAGACATACATATATTATGCTATTTCTGAACAGGTTGAATTTGAATTAATTTTTTGTTCATGATTCTGCATGATGCAACGATGCAACTAATAGCCTGCGGTTGCGGTATTTGCTTCAGATAAACAAACGCTGTATGCTTGAGAGTTTGGGAGCAGATAAATATATGTACAAATGTATATGTCATTCGAAGATCATTTCAACACTAGCTTGCATCCTGTCTTTTAATTTAACATGCACCAAACACGAATTAAATTTAACCTTACACATATACAACGTTCGTTATATGTATTTGCCATATTATTCAATTTTCATCACGAGTAATAATAAGCACGAATCATTAATATCATCACCATCACCAACAAAATTCATTATGCAACGAAACATAACCCTTTAGAGTTAAAAATATTCATAATAAATAAACATAAGCAATTCGAATAATAAAAAGATTGAACGGTGCATAATGGGAAAAACATAATACAAAAATATTATAATGCAAGCATGCAAATGATCATCCTTTCTATTAAAAATACGAATTGCATTGCTTGTCAAGTCAGGCAAAACCAGAATACCGCAGTATTTCGTAAGTTGAGGAAGACTCTTCAAATCATCAGCCTCCAACAACACACAAATAAAATAATAGAATAAAACCAGTACACACTCAATGTAAAATTATGTTTTATGTCAACATCATCCTCACATCATTTGCTATTGCGTGTTGCATTTATCGTAATTGAAATCCTAAGTATATAAAGTAAAAATCATCATCATCCATGAATAAAAGTCCGATACTGCAATTATGACTTTGATGTAGTATGTTTCGATATTCCACACATGCCATTTATGTGTATGCATATAATTCAAGGTTAAGTAAATACTCCGTCGTTCCATTTACTCTTCATCGCAATGATGAATCTTTTAACCTCCACCTTCCTACCAAAAATTTTTCTTGATTAAAGTGTCGTGACGGAAAAATGCCCGTATCAAGGGTAGTTATACACCTTGAATTAGGCATTTATCAATAATTTTGTCTCTGTAGCACAATGAACACATTATGGTGAGCACTTGTCCTCACTTTTATTTTATCATTAGCATTTACTGAGTAATATTATCGTTCTCCTTATAAGACAATATAATGGGCATGTGTAACACGTACATACTCTTTGAAAGAAAGACTGCTCATATATTTTCTCCTCCGAAAACTCTAAAAGGACACCGTCACATAAAAAGACCATTAATTCAACAATATAAACATTTAATTGTGTAAATTGCCACTCATCACCACCATGTAATTACCCCAAGCATAAGACACAACATGGCATGCTCATAAGCGACAAAATATTTTTTGCGAATCAAGTAATTTTCCTTCTTCTTTTTACAATAATAATACAGTTTTATATATGAATGTGCTTATCATCTTCACGCGACTAAAGTAACAAAAGCGTATAATTCGATTCTTATCAAGGTAAAGTGTTGACTTAAATCAGTTTAACAAGTTCAACGATTGTGAGGGAAGTTATCATGATGATGACGGCCTCATTGGGGAATGCTTCACGATAAAGGTTTGAAGATGAACATATACACAATCTCTATGTAAGACCAAACAAAGCATGCAAAACAAGGTTATGGGCATTTACTCCTCCTAAAAAAACTGCTGTTTCTACAACATGTGCATCACCATAAGCCAGAGAAGAAGAAAGAAGCTACACACGAAGATGTGAACAAGGGAGACTCCATTTTAGTCAAAAAGTAAGAATTGGCGAAGACAACACGGATTTTTGGTGAGAAGCGTGACGATTTTTGATGATTAGATGAGTACATAGATCTTTCGTTTTTCATCTTTTTATTTCATATTTTTTAATAAAAGATGATGATGAAAATAAGGAAGGGAAGATGTACTATCCGTGGTCGGTTGCTGACTGTGCAATTGCTCACAGTATTATCGAAAAATACTCTTGTGTCGCAAACGCCAAAAAATCAGCATAAATGGTCTGCGGGTTAAGGTGAAGTAACAGGTAGGCCACTATGCCATCTCATCTTTCTCATTCTTGCCCACTGTACATACACATTGTAATTCTATTATCATGACATGATGTATGATGATCATGTAAATGGCGAAAGCAGATAAAAACTGCGCAAAGTCAAGTGGATGAGCAAAATGCATGCATGAAAATATGTCTACTAAATACCTACTACAAGACATGACAAATACATATGCACTGAGAAGGGTCACATTGAAATAAACGTTTAATGCACACATTGCATAGGCTAAGTAGTTAAACATATGCACATAATATTATTGTCTTCTTACAACACAACATAATTCTCAAAATAGGCTATAGATAGGGTCATCTTAAATATAATTAATGCACAAATTAAGATTCGCCATAACGATCCTTTTGTTCGCCAACTAATTCGATTAAGCTTATGTGCATTTGGTGTTCATGACATGACATGACAGTTAGGGTGGAACTTTACACTTTTTCAATCAGAGCCATTCTGGCGTTTAAATTTGCACTATGTAAGGAATGCAGAATTTATATGCTTACGGTTCTTCATCCCATCAAAATATGTGATTGGATTGTATGACTGGTCCATAAATCCATATTATCTTTACTTTCAGTTTCATGACCTTCTTGGCTAATTTTAATGAAATGCTACAGGGGACGGAGCATTAGCCCAAATTATTTTACGAACGTAGCGTGAAATGAACTGCTGTGCATACACACATTTATGGGAATTGTTTTTTAAAACGTTACTCAACGCATGTAAATATGATTGCAAAATATATTCAATTAACACAATTTTCTTTTGAATATGCTGCAATGAGAATGCAGTGAGTCAATGATAAAATATACTTTTCCAGGCACACTGTATAGTAGTAAATAGGAATCATGAGTCATCTCTGAGAACTTGAACACGTACGAAAGTATAAAAAACACTTTACGCAACTCTTATTGTTAGAGCTGGAAAGGATCTTTCTCTCCATTTTGATTGCTTAGACTTACACACTTGCTAATAGTCCTAAGTCCTAACGAGCATTGTTTCGAAATCTGGCCTGGGATCGTAAATGTAGCATACAGAAGAGGAGATGAATGACATCGTGTGTTTATTAGAGAACATGAATTATATCAAAATTTTACCGTTAAGGATAGAAAGTACTATATTAATGTCACAAGCCAATGGAGTTATGAAGGTTTAAAAGGAGTATTTCATTATTTTGATCATTCTAATATCAGCCAATTATTTTAAAGCAACTTTTATGATACATTGTATATTGCATATTCCAAACATAAACAATTACTTGTTCTTTGCTATTCTTCATGAAGATGCGGTATTTGGTTCATTACTCATATTGACCAAAGACGTAAATCAAGCTGTAAATGTTGCACAATCGAATAAGCATAACAAATCGGTTCTATCACGAAGTGACATCACTCATTCTGACACCTCTGAAAAAGTGACACTTTTTTTACAGTTTACATAATGACATCACTGAAAAATTATTTAAAACCCGTCAAAATATATAGGACTACATGCAAAACACAAGTGAGGGTAGCAAATTAATGCTTAAGTACAATCACCTGTACAAGTACAAATACCCTAACCTGGATAGCAATATTTATTTTTAAGTACACAAATACCAGGTTCTCAGATCAGTCCAATAACAAAGACACAATTCGGATTTATGGGAAAAGTATATAGCATAATGTTTAGCATTACGTTTATTTGAATATGATATTTCAAATTTAATTATTTAAAAATCGACTGATGATATCGAGTTTTTATGCTTTGTTTGCAATTTTGGTGTGGGAAATATATGCAAATTTTCTCCAATAAACGTTTCGGGTACTGAACTGCAGATATGTACTGGAATATCGCGCTTTATTAGAAGGGCTTGTGTATAATCTAGGTCAATGGGATATTAACTTATATTTCTTGAAGCTACAAAATACATTGATTGCATCTCGCAAACAAAAATTTCTAGACTCCGAAAGGAGGGCTGAGAATGATATTTTAGAAATTTTCCCGTACTGGTATTGAATAGAGGGTTTCATTAATTTAGCTTATAAAATAGCTACCAACAGCAGTTGATAGCTCCAGCCTTGTTGTTTAACAAAAGTTACGTATGACATACATCAATTAAGTGTTACTAATGCGAAAAAATAATTGATGTCATAATAAGCATTTTTGGTGTCAGAATGTAATTTGATGATGTCATTTTAAGCAAGCAAAAAATGTCAAAACGTAAGTGTCACTTTGGCTACGAACCGTATCACCAAACATGGCATATAATTTATTTTTAGCAGATCATGGATCATAGACCTAGTCAAATGATTCAATATCTTGCATCTTGGTTCTGGCTAATAACTCATTCGATTTGAGGTTTCCTAATCAGATATGGCGATTGGAGCAAGCTGGCTTCAACATAAGCCTATATACTTAACTGAATCGTATTGTCACTTCATTAAAATACCATTAACTAACAGTAACAAGGTACGGAGTTGTGAATAAACGGGAGAGAAGGAAGTGCAATAATAGTTTTAGGATGCAATTTATCTATTATATATGAAGGATGCTCATTGTTGTAAAACACAAATGAAGTCAGTGATAAGAGCAAACAAATAATAATAATAACTGCCACCATCTCCCTAGTCGTACATAAGTGCAACTCCGTGTTTTCCTGCAGTCAACAAGTTCATTTTTAATTCATACCTGAATACATGCGTGTTATATTCATTCCCTCACCTTTTGACAAGACATGAGAAGAAGAAGCGGGCTCGGTCGGTGTCGGCAGTAGTAGTAGTTTTTTTTTGTCGTGCGAATGCTATAATTATGAATTATGTAACCGTGTATCATAACCTTTTGTTCCTTTACTCATGATGTGCTCACATCATACAACTTGTAAAAATGTGCAAGAATCCTATAATTTTCTCCCTTAAACTCACCAAGCCGGTTGGTTATACTGGTCAACAAAATATGATCAACGTCCATAATCACGTTTGCCATGCTTTGCTCGTAAAAAATGCAAACCCGCCAGTAAACTGTGTTTTGGCTGACTATGCCGTTGTGTTTTTATCTATGCAATATTTACATACAATATGGAATTATGACACCAGTTCAATAACTCCACAGGTAAAACCCCTAAAATGGCTCAACATAGCAACTACTAAACTACAATGGTCGTTTTAAAAATTTAAAAATTAAGTAAATGGGGACTGGCCTTGCGTAAGGAAAACAATCAATGTATTTTCCCTTCATATAATCTGATGTATTATTAGACTCTTCCTTTGCAAAAGTATCACTATTTAATATCCTCCTTAGTGATTGAATATAAACACTGACAGCAACATAAACACTTGTATGCATTTAATACTTTCAAAAAATCACTTAATGAACCATCATGTAATTTCATTATTTTAGTACTCACAGTCGTGATATGATATGGATCATTGAGATGCACTTTGCAGACTCTGCTGTCACGATCTCCAATCGACTTTTGTACTTGCGTATTGAAGATGGTTTTACTTTGCAATGGGTTTTGTATACCCCTTTTGTATAATATGTTTTAGGTAATCAATCCAATGAGCCCTTCACATTAAAAAAAGCCGTAATACTGCGGTGGGCCTAAGTAGTATTGTCTTTAGTTGATTAGGTATTATAGATACTTTTACATACGTTTAGCTTGACATGTGCCTTGTTTGCATTATCTCTGAAATTATCAGTTTTAGTCTAACAATATTATTCAACATGTATTTTCAAATTGCATTTCAAACCTACTCCGTCCAACATACATTTGGAACAGAAACTTTCACCTAATTTATAGAATGGATGGTTTTGTAGCTAATTTAAACTTCGTAATGATTTTGATTACATCATGAATGAGTGGATTTTCATTATTATAATTAATTTTAGTTCGTCCCGTGCGTGCTTGTATGAGTTGAGATTAAATTGAGTCTTAAAGGAAATCTTGAATAATGGAGAAGGGAAACAGCAATTTCCTTCATTGTACTTTGGTTCCTGCATCAAGTTGTATTCAGACTGAAAACGAATTATTGCCTTATTCTCAAGATTTGTAAAATAGTATGAGAAGGTATTCAGACAGAAGTCGAAAGCGAAGTTATTTAATAACAAATAAAAATTGTACGTTCTAAATTGACTGAGTCTCAACAAACCGTATAAAATTTGTCAAATTACAGTACTGTAATTACATAAAGAACGAAAAAGTGCCTTGCAGACTGTGATTTTCGCCATAAACAACTGTCATATCATATATTGAAGAAGCGTTAAGTTATGATGTACAGAAGGAATTGCTATGATTTTAATATAAAAAGAATTCGGAAAATAGCTACAGCTCACAATACTACAAGCAGATGAAGACCAACAATAAAAATGATTTTGCACATACATATATGAAAAATTCAACAAAATGCTTCAAAGAAAATATAAATTTGTTGATCTTCATGCTCGTCATAGTCATAAGTACATCTGCAACCATAAAAGATGTTGGTTAACGCACTCCATGAAAGTTACTTTTTCCCAGTTTTCCCAAGCACCACCGATCGAACAGTTGATACAGTCTATTTTGATGTAAAGACGATTTTATTCTCTAAACCAGCTTAGCAGTTAACAATATAGTTTGCAATGGATGGTACTTTCCACCGAAACCTCCAAAAACGTTTCATTAAACGTATTTTCTGTATTTTATACCTTTTGTCGGTACTGGAAACTCTAAGACGATTAATTTTCAATAAAAATAATCAATCCATCAAAAACCTGGACGTCTGTCACCAAAACGTGGAACAATTTTCAGTCAAGAACTATTTAATGTTAAATATATACTGAATTACAGTTTTCCCGTTCTGTTTCTTTGTAGAAAACATACCATTACAGACAGAACATTAGTTATTGTATTGCTATTGACTTTTTTGAATCGTTGTGCTCACATTTTACACAGTACATTTCGTATTCAATAATAATTACACCCTTCCCTCATACTTAGTTCTTAAATGAACCATTATAATACTTTTATTACCATAAATGTCAACGAAGTAACAACTTGCAACATCAGCATAATACCCAGTCAGACTCTACACTCTACTCGCAATATTATTACAAGAAAGCAATAAGCAACTCTTCCGGTCTGCTTAGTTTCCTAAGATATTAAGAAATAATGAAAAAATCCGACAGGAAGTAATCCCTCATCACATTAAGAGAATATTAAAAAGCTGTTAAAGCAAACTGTGAAAAATACCAGAAAAGTAATAAAACCATCAAACGCTAGCGGTACTACAGAAGCGTCACATTTTATTACTGCTCATGTTTAATGTTACTCCTTTTTCTTTATTTTTCTAGAACAAGAACTCATAAAAACAACCCTTGTATGCTTATATAACCACAACGATAACTCAAAATTAAAAGGTGTAGGTCAAGGAAAATCCATAATCGACGCTTGTTTACAATTTAGCATCATAAGCAAATACTGCATCCATAGGTTAACCAACGTAAACTGTTTACTAATTAGTAAACTTGTTTTCCAGCTTGTAGACATAACATTTAACGCAATAGTACAAACTAATGCAAACAGAATAAAATTTTACTAGTTATGCTCTATAGCATTTCAAGTATGCAATTATTACATACTTGGCAAAAACATACCAATGCCGTTTTGTCAGCATAGTTTTTAACTCAAACTTAATTAATTTTGCAGTGCCGGCGACGATGCGAATGACAATTGTTGTAAAAATGTTTGCTGATGTATACATAGATGTGTACGTAGAGTCATTTAGAGTTTGTCAAGTTCTTCCGACTGTCACGTTATATGCATTCAAGGTTAATGAGTACCACACAACCACAAGTGACAGACAAGTCGAACGAAGCTGTGTTGGTGCAAACGTCGTCGACACACAATGCATTGCCAAAAAAGCAAGGAACAAGATTTCCTCTATATATGTAATAGTCTGTATGCGAAAAAGACTCAACAAAGGGATTGGATTTAACGCTGCAAATACTTCCCTTGTCTAATAACTAAAAACACAAACATCGGCCTTTTGTTGCTATTTCTGTTTTCATTTTTAACTATGCTTAAGCAAATTAATTTGCAAACATGTAATTACATGGCAGTCATATACATATATCATAAGATACAGTGTGGCTTTCGTATCCTTGACTATCCGTATGATGTCTTCTAAAAAATACACTTTTACTAATTTGGGTAGATAGTTAAATGTTAAATCATATAAGCATGAACCAGCTTCAACTCGGCTAACGTAGACCATCGATATTATGAAGTTGCTGTAACATAGTGTGACGGACGTGGTTCATGTAACTTGTCTTTGAGTTAAATCTAAAAGTGGCGTAGTACAAGTTTCGTTTTTGAGCCACAAGTCAACCTGAATTTAGGAGTGTATATCTCGGAAGAAAGCTTCAGTCAAGATAAGCACATGTATATAAATGCCATTGTCTTCATTGATATGATACAGAATCACCAATTGAGAATATTTGGGTTTATTTCCAAAGATCTTCTTCACGGAATGCATAAATATAACAATGACAATGACTGCTTTCATTTCTTTGGACTAGACTGGCCAATTGAAACGACAAATTTAATCGGCTTTTAAATAAAAGCTGAGTAATCGTATCTATGATAGAATCAAAGCGTAATTCTTCCACTATCTTGCTTAGAATCAATGATATATATGAAACGGTTATGAGAAAGGACGCATGCGAAAAAGTGATTTGCTGACATAACTTGTGTAAACGTTGAATAAACAAACAACTTCTCGCTTTATGCACTAAGAGAACATTGTGATACATATAGAAAAACGACGATGACTAATACTGATATTGGTTAAGTGTGTACGATTAGAGATTAAATGTGTAAACAATATTATATTTTCCCATGCATAATCATCTGGCGCCGTGTAGACCTACAATAAGTATGATGATGATTAGCAAAGAAAGGCAGACGAATGAAACTTGGATAATTCACCAACTAAATTGAAGTTCAGTTCATTCAATTTGCAAACATGGACTCGCACCTGCTTCTACGGAATGTCTTTACATCGGGTAGTACATAATGATATAATGATATATTCGTATTGGTACCTCACGTCATGCTTTAAAATTATACAGAACCTTTCAGTAAATACGACAAAGTAGCCCTTTGGCATATATTTGTATTGCATTCATCAGTCTGTATCATGACATGCATAAATGTAGCATATTACCTTAAGAGGAAGATTTTCTGGACGAAGGTAAATGCTAAGTGAGATTGAAAATGAAATAAGATTGTATTCATTCAAATGAGTTGTGCAGTGCATATGCAAAAATCATCATCACCATTTTGGCCTGCGCTTTATCTCCAATACCGTCGAGTAGAAATAAACTGCGAAACTATAAAAACGAGAGTTAAAATCACATATCACAATGAAACACAGAATAAAAAGAATTCGCCACCTGTTTTTTACAGAACCATACTGTCAAACGATGATTCATTTGCGCTATCATTTCATACGGTGATAATACCGGTGAGCTATCTGATGACATGAGCAGAAACAGTTGTGCATGATAACACGAAATATAGCTAATATATTTTCTTAAACTGCGCTTCTGCGGTTTTCATGAAAGTTTCTCAAGAGAACGCACTGTCGTTTTCATTGTTCTTTGAATATCACAGGGCTTCAAGATTTTCGCCGTTGCCGATTCGTGGGAATCTAACACAATTATACTATAAAACGTATATAAGATAAAGTGAAGAAGTATTTATATTCTGTGTATTGGTGGACTATGACAATTTACCACTTTACCATCCTTACAATGCATACTTAATTTATTTTATGCAGCAATTGTAAGTTGGAAATGCCCAGGCCCAGTTTTTTATAAAACAAACGTTGATCAATAAGACTTGTTAGAATTCTATACACACCTGTCGGATATTACATCATTGCTGACTTTTCTAAGACATACGACAAACAAATTGCTTTGCTTCCTATTTCATGCTGAAAACTACTTTATAAATAATACATTCTGATGACTATTATTAGCGTTCCTAACAGGAACCACACAATTTTTTTCAATTCCACCTGGAAAAGACGGAAATCTTACTACATGCTTTACTTGTGTCTCAGGTATGTATATGCATTTACTTTATTTAGAGATGCGGCTGAAAATTATGCAGTAGAAGAAAATTTCATTTCCGCCATCACATTCCTGAGGAAATAGTCAGCCACATTACATTTTACCTCTTAACTTAAACTTGCATAGCTACACAGTACAAACAAAAAAGCTATTTACAAGTTCACGGTCCTCTCCAATCACCTGGATTCTTCTACATTTTTATGTAATGAAATGAACTCCCTCCTGTTACCTATCACTCATCAGACTCATCATCATCCTCACTCTTCAGTATCGCTTCATCAACAGGAACATGAATTACGATACCTAAATACACGGGTGAGAGATTTACACCCACACGTACATCATTAATAACAGCATTGCTCCACGGGAGGTGTATTCTTATTTCAAGTTTCATTTCCCCACTGAAGAACGTTTGTCATATTCAAGTTTAAAAACCTGCAGTGATTTAGAAAACGACAAATTCAGCTCCGCAAAAGGGTTCACACAACTTTATTATGCTTAAAATACACATTATGAGACTATAAAAACGGAAA
>JAHZNG010002615.1:0-16260 GCA_027744375.1 Orchesellides sinensis
GAGACTTTTTGAAGCTCGTCTTTTTCACTCAGGCAGTGGGACTGAAGACTTGAGCCGGCTCACATCAACACAACGCGTCAGAGACGTAATCTTAACTCTCAACACGGAGTTTTTAGCAGGGAGCCTGGCTTCATTTTCTTTCATCCCCTTTTTCATTCGAATGTGCATTTTGAGAGTCAAGTAAACAATCACTGCCATTGTTGTCATTACAAAAACAACTCTTCCGGTATAGCAGTGCATATGAGTGTATAGGTATATTCTTACAATAAAGTGATTTTTCGGTTTATTTTTTATACCGCATTCTGCACATGCACCAGGACTGGACAGTAAAATACCTTGGCAGGATGTAGCAAGCCTGTCTAGATTTCAAATAATAATTATCATTCTGTTTCTGGACATAGAGAGATGTCACAATGGAAGCTAAGCTGACAGTTCCTGGATAGCCTTGTCAAATTATTGTTTTTACATAAAGCACATTTTTCATGAAGTTGAGAACGGATGCATTTTCCTTTGTTGGACCCTTTGGGCCGCTAATGCGTTTTAATATGCATGAAAAAGTGTGAAGCGTATATGTATGCTTTTGTGTGAGCAAGTCCGAGGATCCAACATAAATTTTTCATGGGAATCTGAAACTGTTGGTGTTCTTGGCTGGTGTGGTGATGATGGTATATCGTGAGTTGTGGTGGATGTTGTTGTTTTGTGAATGAATGATTTTTTTACTTCACTATAAATGAATGGATGATATATTAAGGAAGTTTTTTAGTGATAACATAAAAAAGCTCAACGAGATCTTGCAACATTTTCAATGAACTGACACCCTACATTCAAGGGACTGTTAGTAATATTCTATCAGTTTGTTTTGTAGATTTTTCTAGTCTGTTTCTGTCTGCTGGAAGCAGTATTTCTTAAAAGCTTGCAATAGGAAATATACCTGATGCATTTACGCTTTAATACAAGATCAACACTGAGAAAACCTCAATGACATCATGAAGCCGTTAGCTAACCTGTTAATTTGTGATACTTATGGAATTCCACATAGCAAAGTCAGGTGGAAAACCAACATATTTTTGGATATTTTATGGAGATGGTAAGGCACGCTATGAAAAAAGGAAACATAAGCCGTTTTAAATGATGATGGTTGTGGTGGCAGTAAATAAAGATAAGATGAATTAATTGGCTGACTCCTCCCCAAAAACCTTCCTTCACTCAGTGCACCCTTCTCTGCTTGTCCTAATAATAAAACGTTCCTCAGTAATCTGGCTACATACGTAATGTAATGTGTGATAAATGTAAAAGTGTCGCGAAGATAAGGATGACGCTTTACTGTTGATGTCTACAGTTTTAGGCTCAGTAGTTCAAGCCGTCATGAACGTACTGTTTTCTATGAATATGTAAAAAACTGGGTCAATTTTTTAATATCCTTCAAAAAACTTATGCTCAAAGCCATCTCATTTCCCTGCCTGTTGTCCAGAGGTCAATAGTGTATCAAGATGTTTGCAGAAAATTTGTTTGAATGAATCTCTGGCAAAAAAGAGTATAAACATAGAAAAGTCTGAAGGCAATCGTCAATTTTTCTTTAGTTAATGTAACATAATAATTTTGCCGATGATTTGCGTTTAAGCATTTTCAAATATGGAATAATCTTTCTAACAAACTAATTGCCATTAATCATTTAGTGATTTTAATTAGTATGCTTATTGTTTAGCGTTGGTATAAAGCATGAAGAAACGTCTCAATTTTCTCAATGTAAGCTTTTAATGCAATTTTCTCACATATCATTCAAAATACATATTTTTGCAGTGCAATGCAATAATTTATTTGTGAAAAGCAATCTATCATTTCGAGTGACATAAAGTACAGACATTAAACACTATGTAAGGGTCATATTTCAAGTTAAATTGTCTCATGGGCTCGTTGCCAATATGTCATAGTCATCTGAGAGTCAATGCAAGCTGGAGATAATACTTTTGACGATGATGGCAGGCAGGAACTGATACTTCCTTTAATACTCTTGTCATAATAT
Organism: Orchesellides sinensis; assembly: GCA_027744375.1. Lineage (NCBI taxonomy): Eukaryota > Metazoa > Arthropoda > Collembola > Entomobryomorpha > Orchesellidae > Orchesellides > Orchesellides sinensis. The sequence goes on from JAHZNG010002615.1 coordinate 2,024, forward strand.
GATGCTGACAAGCTTCCCAATTGTACCAAACCGCTTCGCCTGTGCAATGTTAGTATTAAGCATCAAGTTAAGAATTAGATTTCCATTACATTATAAAGTATTGTGTAATTTATGCAATAAAAGCAATGTATTGTAAAGGCTGGCAAATTTTTGTGATTTTTTATTTCATGGTGGTAATATGGTAGGCTCCAGCCGGCCTAGGTTTTCAATTTACAACTGATTAGCCCTCTGTATACGTAAGAATCCAAATATAGGAATGCATTTTTACTTGCATGCACAGAGCACAGATAATAATGACGATACTGCTCAGTAGTCTATACTTCTGTCTACATAGTTTTTAAAAATGTCAGGAGATAAAGTAAATGAAAAGGCAAAGCCGTGAAATATTATTTGTTGAAACTGTTAACATAACCAAAAGTTAAGTTTGAAAATACATACTTCAATCTCTCTGCGCCTATATGACTGAAGCATGCAGGGAAGAGAAAAATCCGTATACTATTTTAACATGCACATTCCCCATGTATAGTGTTAAAAGTAAGCAATCATAACAACAGAGAAAAGATCAGATCAGGTCGGGTGCGAAGTAGAAGTCATTTTTTGAAAGGAAACTATTAAATCATTCTTCTTCTCCTGAGTTTGCTCATTTTCATCCTTCCGTATAGACTCTTTCTGCGTTTCTCTTCGTGATGCTCCTGGTCTGGAATCTCAGAGCTTCCTTTTAAACAATCTCTCCTGCTTTTTTAAACTCTATTTTAACAATTTCCAGTCGCAGCACCTTGTGAAGTCATAATAATCATATAATAATTGTAGATTTTTTCTTCAGCTAGCTGGTTTGTACCATTCGGCATGTGAGCATGGTCTTCTATGTACGATAGAGGATCTCTGTCGATGCACATGCAGTAGTACATTTCTACCTTGTAAACATGCCTGTTAGGGAACCCGTATCTTCTTCAGCAGAACCGATCAAGACACAGAAGTTTGTTTCTTTAAACGAACCCAAAATTAAATACTGAAATCCTTCTGCCCTCTCTTCTGTGAAAATTAAAAATCTCTGAATGAATTGAAAAATCTACACCTTTTTAGAAAAAGATCTTTTTTCCAATGGACAAACCCATATTACACACGTCGGAAGTTTGTAACGTATGTATCGCCTTCTTCTTCATTGCTTCTCCCGTTGATACTGTTAATGATGCACCATCCTGCATAATAATACATTTTCCTTATCATTATTACCCTACTTCTTTTCTTCAGCCCAAAATATCCTTCCCGATAACTTAATTCATTGCCATTGCACGGAACAGTGCAGTAGAGCGCAGCCACCACAACCTAACCAAAGTATTTGTCATGTCATGTATTTTTCTGGACTGTTTTTAGGCTAGCGGTTTGGCTGGTTGTTGAAACCATCCTAGTACCACGGACGGCTGTTCTTGCGGTAAGTTTTCTAGACATGGTTTTTCTTGTTTAATTTAGGGAATTTTTTATGGTGATCGATTAATGTTAAATGGGAATTAAACGCTTTTATCTAGCATTACCGCATTTGGATTTTTTAAATTACTTAAAATGTAATTAACTGTAATACGGATAATTTTAAGAAGGAAAGCATTTCTTAAAAAAATTTTGTAAAGTAAATAGTTTGATACTAGCTGGTGTATGCTCCATCGGTTTCTCTGGGTATTAAATGAGGGGATTGGGGTAAGAGCACACGGAACTCGGCCGACACACCACCACCAACCGCTTGTAAATGTTGGATGAAATTTATGGCAACTGATTATGTGGTTTCACACACCCAACGTGATTTAAACGTGTGATATGCATGTTTGTGCATATTTTTCGAAGAGAGAGTGCAATATGAATGCACACATATGATTTTCATCGTTTTTCTTTCTTCATCGTCATCTTGTGCGTACCATCACCATATCATTAAACATATATTATTGTGCGTACACTGTTCGGAAGAATGAAAGCAATGAAAATGCGTGGAGTTTTGTCGTGAACACATAGCCCATCGCTTTTATTACCGAGTTAAAACGTCAATTTCATGGAGCATATAAGCATCATGGCATGTAGGCATGTCTGCTACACAACATAATGTTTGTAAGATTTACTGGAGGATCTGATTCGAAGGGATGAGATGAGGGAATATGTATATTTTTTAAACGAAACTATATTTTGCTTTGATATTATTACGGTACTTTATATCCTTCATGTTTAGCCCTCTTCTTGATCTAAACTGCGTGAACATATCTTGGGTCTCTGGAATTCTTCCATTATTCCCGTGTCCTGGGATAGAAAGTTCATGATATTCAAACTTTTGTATGTATGTATGAATTCCTGAAGAAAATCTTGGAAAAGTCAGTTGTCGACATACTTACACTTTTCCAACCAGAAGACCATAACACTGTTTGTACATCTATATTCAAAACAGCTTTCGAAAAAAAATTGTTGACTTTTTTCAAACTATCATCGTTTCGCCTATTTGCCTAAAAATAAAACTGGAACCGGTTTTAACGTGGAGATTTTTTTTCTTGTTCTTTTTTTCTGAGAAACCATGATTGCGATGATTTGAATGCATATTACCAAATTCCAATAATAGTTTGGTTTAAAAAGCAAGTCTGAGGAAAGGTTGGCATGTGTTTTACGTAGTGGAACATGATGATGATCATGAGGTAGAAAATAAAGATTTTTGTTTTGAAAGAGATTACAAGACTCCAGTCATGTTAAACAATTTTTTACCGGAACGGGAGAGAGCGAGGCAAGTACAATGTCAAAACGTTCTCTTTAAACTAAAATCCGAGCAAAATGCATGGAGTTATCAGTTACGATAGAGTTTAATAGGTTCAGAAATGCTTTTGTATTGGAAACCCAAAGAATTCAAATAATTGTGACCATATGTGTAAGTAAATAATGTGCCCCTATTGTCATTGTCATTCTTTCCATTATGTACATACTTTTGCGCATGTTTATACGTTCGTGTAAGTATGCGGCACTGAAGTAGAAGAATGGCTGTAGTGTTTTGTAAACAAGATGTGCCCAGTCCATCAATTAAGATTGTGTGGAAATCCGCAAATGCTTAACATGATCTTATCCACTAAAAGGTAATTGACTGCCTGTTGATCCCGATCAACAAGTATACATATATCCATTATAAATTCTGTAGAATCGAAGCATTTGCAAAGCATACTATTACAAGCAACATTGCATAATATTATATCCAGTAAAAATGTCTTGCATTTGAGAAATGACAAATCTGACTTGGTGTAATTTTAGAGTTGCAACCAGTGTTAAGTTTTAAGCACAAAAAATTTGACATGGTATACTAAATGGATAACTAGTTGAATATGTCGTTTCACCAATGTTATAACATTGTAAAGATTTTTTGTCTTGGTTGCCATTTTAAAACTGATGTCTTTCAAAAAGTTGTCTTACACCCACATGCCTGTGCTGTTGCAGTTCCTGTTTCGAAAGTTTTTTGTTGTGTACGCAATTAATACACCCCTGGTTTTATAAGCTTTATGAATCAAGGGGAATGGATAATGCATATGAGTTGAGAGTATTGACAAGTTTGTACAAACCCATCCTTAGACAAAATCTTTTTTAAACCCTTGAAAAAACTGCATGCATTGATTATTGTCAACTTTGATGCTTCTTCCTGTCGCATTGCAGGAGAAATTGGCAATGGGAAGATAAAGTATAAGCGCATATACACATAATATGTATTTACTACTATGTACAATATATTAAGATTTTAACCCTTCTTTCAGCAGAGCATCCCATGTTTAGAGTACTCGATTGCTATATTTGTCAATTTTTCATCCTTCCTTGCTAACTAGTAATAGAATAAAAGGGAACTTTCAACTTGTTAGCAATTATTGCAAACAAAACTGTATTTGCAGTGCATGCTTTTCTGTCAGATCATAATTTATTTTAGCTTCGATTTACTTTTCATTTTTAGCAACGAAGATATCTTACCTCATCTTTTGTCAATTCAAATACATTTGCAAGAGCAAACACAAAAGGCATTAGCTAAAGAAGCATTTACCAGTGGAAAGAGCAGTTCATAAACCCAACAGTATGCAATTTACTATAGTGTTGTCAATGATGAGTTGCAGTCAACACCTAGCAAAATTTAGATTCATTCATAAAGATATTCAAGCATATTAAGGATATCATATGGCGCATTGTTTGCCAGAGGAAACCATGTGGGTTGACAAGATATAGAAAATGCACTCATATGGAATTGTAGGGTTAGGATGAACGGTGTACTCGTGAGTGAGTAGTTTGTAAAAAGGAAACATACCTGAATAAAATGTCTGTGTTTGCGTATATGTATTATACAGGCATTCATTTTTTAGCACAGGCCGGTTTTTTCTTTGTTGTCTTGTCCTTAATAGAACCAATGGAAATGCACCCACATTAAAAATCAAACTTACGGTGCCACGGGTCGATAAGAACACATCGATGTGGTTTCTGATGTGTTGCTTCAAATGCACTGCACCATTCTTATGGTCATTTGGGAATAAAAGAGATGTACGCATACCTAGTGCAATTTAGTAATTCGGCACAGGTTACGGCTGTTACCATTTATACAAAACGATAGCTTGGTTTGCGTTTTTTATTAAAACTGACTGAAGAAAGTTGTTCTGGAGTAGGTGGTAATAGATGCAGACTTGATTGGATGGTAGGATTTCTGTGTTCAGCCAGATGATTTAGAAAGCAGAGGAGTCATTGTGAATTTTTGTTGGGGCTGACATCATATCACTTTTATACGTTAGGTCATTAAAACAAAAAAGTTTGCTCTGCATTATCAGTTGAGAGGTTTTAATGTTCGTAGGAGACTCGTATCGTGTAGTGTAATAGTGACATTATTCCGTTTTATGAACAGTATTACTGATGAGTACAGATTTATGATGAGTGAGCTAAGCTAAATAGAATATTTTGCTTTGTCATGTACTATATGCCTGATTGAGTAGCGGAAATTTTAGAGTTTTCCATAGATTGAACTCTGTTCTGTTGTATTATGCATTCTTTAATTCGCAGTATTTCTCTGTGCATATAAAACGATCATGAAATGATCACATTTCATCTTTTTATGTGCAATGTAGTCATCAATTTTTGCATTCAACCACCAATAAAAAATCCTCCTCCGCAAAATAATATATCTCGTTTGGTCTTCCTTTTTGCCATCACATTCTCACTTGATAATATTATAAAGTATAGCATAGCAGTTTAGAATAAGTTACACAAAGCGACTTCTCAGAATGATAAATGTGCACATGCCATTTCATACACACAAACTAAGGAAATAAATGCATACATCCTGCCTTTTTCAGCTACTTTGTTGTACGAGGAGGTTTACGTATGTAAATACAAAATATACTGGTAAGTCATCATAGATCCTCTGTAATGATCTCATAAAAAGTACAACTGAACTGACCAATATGGTGATGATGATACCTGTAAAATAATTAACACCATTTGAGTGCTTACATGTACGTTACATATGCAGATTGACCAATAAATACCTACAACTTCGTACATAATACTTTTTCCCATACATTCTCAAAGTAAAGTTTTGTTTGAAAAGTCGTAAAAACATACATAAAAATATACTTATTTAAGCAATACTGTCAACAAAATCACCTTTTCGTATCAACTTATTATGTCGATCGACATTGAACGCAAAAGGTTTTATGGTTTATCTGATAATATTATACAGCAAGCGTATACATCTTGGCTGCTTGTATATTTATAAAAAGTACACTAATGGTATGGTTTTTTTCGTAATTGCCGTTCAGTTGCAAATTTTGTGATATTCAGTGCATGAGTTAGACTATGTTTTCCCCTTTATAAAACCTTAATACGGCACAAGATATTAATGTTTTGAATTATAACCTTAGATTGTTATATTGATCGTATTTTACAAAACATTTTACATTTACTATACTTTGGTCAGACGAATCTTGTTATTTTGAAAACTTAACCAAAGGGGCAGGTTCCAGCATGATAGGAGAGTTTACTCTAATAACATGGAATTACTCTATCACCTGTTAATAGCATAAGTTAAAAGTACCCCTCTTCTTCATCCCTTGTTTTTAACAGTTCTAAGTTCTTGTTGGATACTACAGGCACGTATATGTACTGATTATGAATTTGGATTGAAACACAAGGAAGTGCAACTGACGCGCACGATTTCACATTACTTCCCAAGGCAATAATGTCAGAAAAATAGTGGACTCACGCTTTCAATTCGAGTTTATTAAAGATGTTTAGCAGCATAAAATGTTGTAGTTGCAGCTCATGTTCGTTTCATATAATCTCAACTTCTGATGCTGCTGGAAGATAGTATAGTATGCATAAATGTGTATCTGCATTTTTATTAGACCAAGCTTGCGTTTGTGCTCTAAAAAATAAGTACAAGTCATAATAGAGAACAACAAGTTTTTGGGAACTATTCCAGCTTCCATGTGAAAATTGGACAAGACACAAAATTAAACGATAGAATCGACAGGAACGTTTGAATTATGGATTTATTGTTTTTTCTGGGTAAACCATCGTTAGCTTTGTTGTTATCTCCGACATTTATAATAACTAAATTATGCGTCCTTTCCATTAGTATTGTATTTCAATGCAGTTCATTACCATCAAATAACATGCTCATCCAACTTAGGTACTAAGTCATTACAAAGTCTGACAATTCTCTGCAACATTCGATCCATCATCAGAATTTCATCCGTCATCAAGCCTGAAAACCTGACAAAAAGAACAAAACGAAGTTTTGAAATGGACAGCCAAACACTATTTGATTTGCTCCGTTACCATCTTAGTCCAACTTAAGCTCTTAAATCAATTCCATATTTGGAAGTTTCAGCGTTTTTCATTGTAGTGCAAGGAAATGCAGTTTAAACAAACACACGTTGTAAGCATTTATACCTATTTGCATCTAATATGCAATGCACTTGAACCTGTAGTATCCCAAATATTTGATAAAAAAAAGCCACAGAAGCCGAAAACATATAAGCAAGCACATCATTACATAATAGGTTATTATTGTACGATTGCATTCATGCATACATATACATATGCATGCACATAAAATTAAGGATTTAGCAGGATAAATTGCAAGGCAACAATGGTTTATGGTTAACCCTCCAGAAAAATTGTTTATGGTGTGCCTGGAAGTTAAATTAGGATAATGTGATGAGGGCCCACCTCCTTTCAAAATTAAGATTCAAAAATAAAAACAAGGAGGATTGTCCTCCCTGAGTAAGTTTCACTTTTCATTTTCATATTCTTGTTTTTCTGTAAAACTCTTGCTGGCTACGGTCAGCACATGACAAGATGCATATGTAAGTCTCACTAAACACCACCAGCAGGATTTTCTCCAAAGAAATATTGCTCCAGCAGTCTCGTGTCTTAAGTTTGCCTTAGCCTAGTGTAGTAAGATGAATATTCTCTCCGCGTCCACAAAATAATCATAAACTCTAAGTGATGAATGAATTCAGCTCATGTTGTTTAAGTCGCTGACGGCTTTAAGCGCAAAAATAATCTCTTGCGGAGGTATCTACCAAAGTCTATGTATGTAGACTGAACTATAAGCTAAAATGGAATATGACGGTTTACGTTTCCCAGTTTATCTGATGGGTAGTGAACGACCATGTTACTAGATATGATTTAAAAACATGGTAACATCTTGTCATGTCTGAACCCTTGTACCTACTTTGTGTAGCCGTTTAATTACAAACGAAGAAACACCATCTATGCGCTGAGGCTCATCTACGAATTGTCGAATTTCTCTCATATATCCTTATTATATTGCTTTCATTAATGCGTATAACCATTTTTATGCTATTTGCAAAATTGGGAAACTAAAGGCTTAGCAATTGAGGATAAAAAGTAGTTTTAAGATTACAATACATACGGCGATCTTTGTTATGTGTTTAATTTGCTCAAATTAAATATTACATACAACATATATGTGTATATATACATAGCTTCCCAAACAACGTCAAAGATTTTCGTATTGGATACCAAAGAAAAATATTGTTAAAGAAGGAGTTAAAATACACCTTTGGTGGTACGACTTAATACTGAATTTAATGATGATGGAACCCCTTGCCTTGCACTTGAGATTTACTTATGGAACCAAGACCTACAGTTTTTTCTTTCTTGTTTGTATGACTAAAGACACGGTGTATCTTTTAACAATAATAATTCAATCCGTTGTGTAATTTACGATGAACACTGCATTTTATTATTACATTTGACCATACACACACAGGAGCTATGAACAGACACCTCTCTCCCTCGTCTTCTTTTGGAAACACACATAAAAAATTGGTTGAGGTGTAGAATGAATCATACCAGCTAGAAAGAATAATGAAAATATGAAACCATAATGTACACACATACTTTTTTACTTTAACAGTACTACCTTTATTTTTTTTATTTAAGAAGACATTCTTTATGACCGTATTTTTTATAGTGCCCTACCTCCCATGAACTCTTCTTTCTCCCTTTTATACCTAGGTTTACCATTTAACCTGTCTCAAATGCATTTACAAGTAGATAAACACAAATAATGAAGAATAATATGGCTTGTAATAAGATGCATTAGGCATAAGGGTCATTGAAGATGAAGAAGTTAAACATACGAAACGACCCAAGTGTATAGCCATACAGAACACTAAAAGCAGAGGAAAGACAAATTTACAATAATATTTCGGCATCACTTACTTGTACCTCAAACTAATAAATGAGAAATGTGAAGAGCAAGAGGTTAAATATAAAAAAAAGATGCAGGTGGACTTTCATTACAGTTTCAGACGTGTTCACCTTCCTCAAAGGATTTTCGTTGTAGGGGCATATCAGACTTACCTTTTTATTTCTTACCGAATTTACTAACATGTATATACATACATAGCTAAGGTAAAAGGCATTAAAAATTAGTAAACATTTTTTAAATGCATAGCCATTATTACCATTATCGGCTATTATTAACGAATCATTATAAGCCAACTATGAAATGAGAAAATGACAAGGTAAAACGGAGCGAACAAACTTGAATTTTATTCAAAAGGAATTAGTTTCCAGCTCATGGCCTGGAATCAAATTGGAATGAAAGGGACCGAAACAGAATTACTTGTCATGAATACAAACATGTACCTACGTACATTAATGTATCTCAACTCTCAACATTCAATTATAATGATAGGTGCATACATGCTTGAATCAACATTATGTAAAATGGGTTGTAATTTGTAAAAGCCTTTATGCTCATTTTATGATAACTTCCTCTAAATCTAATAGTTTTGTGGTGATCGTGAGAAAGGGACCGAAACAGAATTACTTGTCATGAATACAAACATGTACCTACGTACATTAATGTATCTCAACATTCAATAATAATGATTGGTGCATGCATGCTTGAATCAACATTATGTAAAATGGGTTGTAATTTGTTAAAGCCTTTATGCTCATTTTATGATAACTTCCTCTAAATCCAATAGTTTTGTGGTGATCATGTATGTAAAAGTATGTGAATGTATGCATGAAGGTGTGAACATGACACAGTCCATGATTTTTCCCCTTCAAGGGCCAGACCAGAAAAACGTATCCGGCTTTTTTATTTCTTTTTGCTACCCGCTGACTGTCTAGTTTTCTCTTGTAAAGATTTCATTCTCGTACTCTTGGTTTTTCCATGAGAAATTAATGGTTTTAATCTCATAAAATTATACGCTATTTTACCATACGAATTACTCTTAAACGTCTCTGGAGGCTGTGCATGCACGCATCGAGTGGAAGAGGTGTTTATAATAAAATATTGTGGTGCTAAGGTAAACTGGAAGGTGGATTAAAAAGATTTTGTTTTTCTTAGGTATAATACGGTTTGTTGAGACAAACATGCGATGTAATCTGATGATGTATATAAAACACGGTGTAAATGTTTCATTGTGGAAAAGTGTGTGAACAGGCCAACAGGTCAGTGTAGGAAGAAGATGTGATCTAGGTTTCGTCATAAAGTTAACAGTACAAATAACAAATATTTCTAAAAACGTGCGTTGTCTTGTCCTGATGTCTGTCTGCTATCGTCTGGAAAGAGCTCCAGCCGAGAATTTGTGAAATTGATATGGGAAATGGGATGATGCTGGCCCGTTGCTGGCACAGCTTTGCTTATCAATTTGAATGATCCAAAGTGTTATTGCTTGGAGGATGATAACATTAATCATGCTTAGCCTTTCTTAAGCAAATGATTTAGCGTATGAATTATTAATGTGTATTATAAACTATTTGTAAAAGATATGGATTCATAATGCTTTTTTGCCCATTCAAGATTTTCCGTACAGTATGAATGGCTACTGAACAGATACTTTTCATTTTCACCCATGAAACAACATTTGTAGCTGCTAAAGTGCTGAAATTTGAGAACATGGGAGGATGAATTTAAGACGTTGGGTTTTGTGCTGATGAAAGAAAATATTTTATAAGACTAACGAATTATGATAATAATGAAGACTGTAATGATGAATCAAGCATTTCCCACGCATGTTAGTTTTTTCAATATAAAACTACCATTTTTATAGTGCATTAAATAAAGACATGGGTAAATGTTATTATTACATATCTATCTCAAATAACATCTTGTTTATCTTGATTAACACAAATAACGGAGCAAATATACACCTGCTGAGCGGTCAATCGGGGATATTTTAGAAGTAGAAATCCACGCATCTGCATGTTTAAAAACATACATTTTTAATTTTGTCTACGCCACGATCCAATTTTGGTATGATTACCCCTTTTCTTATGTAACTTGATCATCTCGTCATGCCCATAGTCCATCGTCAATATATATAAGATCTCGTTTGCATTATATAAGATACTTTCCAGAAATAGCCTTTTCATACACTTACCTATGTACGTATATAAACTAAAAGCATACTCGTATGTAAAAAGGGGACTTCAGAATATCAGAATGCATTTTTCAGGGGAGAAACACGTTAATATTCACAATCAGTCAGGTAGGACAAGTGACTAAGAGCAATGCCGCATCAAGTTGCAAGTTGCAATACTGATTCTGAGATGAATAGAAGAGTGCATCTGGAGCGTTCTCTGTAATAAACAAACATCTTTGTTGTGTGGTAGTAACGGGTTAAACATAATATGTAAAATGTACCTACACTGCTCTACTGGACAAGATCATGATTGGAGATACGAAAGCTTGTAAACTGTTTGTTATTTCTGGAATTCAACGATAATTGCATGGTAGGCATCAAAAACAACAAGTAGAGATAAGATCCAATTACTTGTGCGTATTACTTTCTCCCATTCTATGCTTGTATCCGAAAGTTCAGTAAGTTTTAAATGGGAGAATCTCTAAGCAAAGTTATTAATTACGCATACCATATTTTAGTGTTTAAACTGCATCTGCCTGTATAAATCTCTGGATAAATTTACTGAGCCATTTTAAAATACACAAAAAATGGATTAAGGTGAGGCTGTTATAATCAAAAGCTGAGTCGAAAAAAATTCGCATCAAGTCAATTTTCAATTTCCATTCAAAATCAGGCTTGAAAAACGTTTACCCACGTGGTAGACTGTAACTAATGAACCACAATATTATTAATACAAATTATGGAATTGCAAATATATAGTTAGTGCATACGCTTCTTTGAGTATAATGTCAAACATCAATTCTTTTATCTAGCAAAATTCTTGCTACATATACATATTTAACCTATGGCTGAAGTTTCAGGACATTTGCTGCAAACAGCATCTTATCATTATCACGAAGAAGGAAACGCTTTTCCTGTTACGTAGTTATCTTAACATGTACTCGTAGCAATACTCATTTTAAACGCTTCTTGAAGTACACGTTCACATTTGCATGAAGCTTTCTAAATACTTCACGTTACATGCTTAAATACCTACTCTGTTGAGATTAATGAGATGAGACGCGCAGACGAATTAAATTTATAAACATCAAGTTTCATACAGATTTATTTGAGAATCAGAAATAATCGTCATACAAAAATGCAATGCAAAACCGCTTTTATAAGCTATGTTATCTTTTCATGTATTTCAGCAAGATGACAGCACATCTTCCAACGGAATTAGAACAGAAGACGGTTCATATTTTCGTAGAAATGGGGGTCCCAGCCGCGATGACCCATACGCTTATGACAGACGTACCGATCCATATAGTTCAGGTAGCAGCAGCAGTTGGCGAGATCGGGATCCGTACGGAAGGTCCGATGATGGATACGGAGAAAGTAACGGCCACAGTGATTCTGGTCTAAGTTACAACGGGGACTCGAGAGGGGGAAGTGATGGCTACTACTCTGGTGGCTCCGGTGGAGGAGGTAGATCCGCAGATGGTACATATGCAAGTTCTGGAAGCAGAGGATCATCATCGTCTTATGGCGGGGGTGGATATGGTGGAAGTAGTGACAATGATGATGGCAGATATGGTAGCAGTGGAGATCCTTACGGTAGCGATCCATATGGAAGCGACTATGAAAGTAGGAGAGCAAGCAGTATCTCCCAAACTGGAAGTAGTTCATATGGCGGAGGTGCCGTTGATAGCAACTATGGTGGTTATGACCCATATGCAGCAGCAAGAGGAGGTGGTGGAGCATACAGTGGAGGTAGCGGAGCATACAGCGGAGGTGCAGGTGGTTACGGTAACGGATCCTCAAATGCTTATGGCCCATATCCTGCTTCATACGAATCTGGAAGACGTGGAGGGGGTGGAAATGATACACAGTGCTCAGGATGCTGTATCTCACGTTGCGTTGCTGAGAAAGGATCACGGGTATGTCTTTTCATAAAAATTCCTTTCCATATTTATTATCCAATCATATATTTAATGATAGTTTTATTCATACCCCTGGAGGTCCTTGCGGTCCAGGTAAACCTTGATAACCCTTTTCTCCATCTCGACCTGGATCTCCTTTTTGTCCCTTAAATCCTGGCAAACCTGGAAGTCCAGCTTCACCACGATCTCCCTTCTGTCCTATTGGTCCAACCGGTCCCGGATAACCATCTCGTCCCTTAAAAATTTTGTTTTGAGTTTTTACTATCTTGGCAAGTTTATTTTAGCCAACACTAAATTCATTTTAGGTATTTCAATATCATACTCTAGGCCCAGCAGGTCCAGGAAGACCCTTTTCACCCTTCATTCCAGGTTCACCAGGCAATCCAGGGAAACCTGGACTACCTGGTATACCAATGGGACCTGCACTTCCGGTGTCACCACGTTCTCCTTTGTATCCTGGCTCACCCCTCGGTCCAACAAACTGAGTCGCATTGGAAGCATACCCTGTCCCATTTAAATTTCCTGGTGGACCAGGGGGACCTCTACTACCTTTATCTCCCTTGTCTCCCTTCTGTCCCTCAAATGCTAAACCCATTTCACCTTTTTCTCCTGCTATGCCAGGTATTCCTGGCGATCCCTAAATAATAAAGAAGCAAGGATTTCGTTTATAAGTTACAACTTTCAAGAAATCAAAGCTAAAAATCTTGTAATATATTTAGACGTACAGGTATCCCACTATCTCCTTTAGCACCTTTCGCACCATCAAGACCGGGAATTCCAGATGGTCCAGTAGGCCCTGCAGGACCATCGAGTCCTGGCTCTCCCTTTTGACCTTTACCTCCAGGTCTTGCAAATGCAGGTTCTCCTTTGATACCCTTTTCGCCTGATAAACCTGGAATTCCTCGTGGTCCAGGACTTCCTGGTAAACCAGGAATTCCCGGGGCACCCTGATAAAAAAAAATTAAAACTGAAAAGTATCTCTCAATATTGAATTGAATTTTACGGTTGGACAATTTTTCTTAAAACTTACGTCTGTTCCGTTGCAACCATCTAGACCAGGTCTGCCAGATGGACCTTGTATGCCCTGTAATCCTGGGATTCCAGGAATTCCAGGAAAGCCTGGCATTCCCATTTTGCCCTATATTAACATGTACATGTATTACCAACATTTTATTACCAACTACAATATTTCTAAATGTAAGATACTCACCTTTTCACCTTGATTACCAGGAGCTCCAGGTGGACCCTGTAAGGTTCAATGTCATCATTTGAATCAAACTCTTTAAAATATATCCAAAGATACAAATATGGAAAGGAATTTTTATGAAAAGACATACCCGTGATCCTTTCTCAGCAACGCAACGTGAGATACAGCATCCTGAGCACTGTGTATCATTTCCACCCCCTCCACGTCTTCCAGATT